>NW_004624928.1:1175719-1187544 GCF_000247695.1 Heterocephalus glaber
AAAAAAATTTTTCAAATTAAAAAAAGAATACCAGAATAAGAAAACATTCAAATGAAATAATATGAAGCAAAAAATGATGAAATGGAAATTTTCAGAGGGAAAACAGGAAATGTCAAAAAGTTGGTTCAAAGGACACATTAAAAAATAAAGTTCTGGCATAAATGCTGAAGGAAGAAGGCAAGAGAAAGCAAATATGAATGCATGTGATGTCATCAGTGAGAGATGAGACACATATTAAAAAGATAGGAGGGGGTGAGCACCTGCAGTCCCAGCTATTCAGGGGGCTGAGGCAGAAGGATTACTTAAGCCCAAGAGTTTGGGCCAGGCTGAGCAAGATAGCCAGACTCCATCTCAAAAGAGAAATAAAAGATGTCCTAAGCAACCTTCTGCTAAAAAATTGAAACAGGAAAACAAGCATGAAAAATAACTTCCTGAGATAATTCAAGAATAAATAGAAATTTATTCTCACAAGAATAAATCTTCCAAGAAAAGAGCAGGCTCATAGGGTTTTACTGGCAAGTTCTAGCATGTATCCAGGCATAGAAGTAAATAATCTTTACATAAACTCTTCCAGAAAGCAGAACACTGTCAAACTCACATTATGAGGCTAGCATAAATTTGATAATAAAAATAGTTGATGGGCCGGGGATTTAGCTCAGTGGTTTTGTCGCCTGCTGCGCAAGTTCAAGGACCCGAGTTCGATCCCCAGTACCAAAAAACAGAAACAAAAACAAAATTAAAAAAATAGTTGAGCAAGGAATATGAAAGGCCAAACTGTCTTGTGAACAGAGTTACAAAACTCCTTATTAAAAATTAGCAAATCAAATTTAGCAATAAATATATCATAAACAAGTTGGTTTGTGCAGGAATGCAAGATTAGAAAATCAATTAGTTTACCAGATTTTCCAATGAAACAACAACAAAAACTCTTACCATCATCTCAGTATGTAGAAATTTAACATCCGTCCCACCCCACCAGCCTCCAAACTGAGATGTGGGTGGCAAAAGGGGCCATATTTTTGGATAAAAATGCACATAAGGATAATTTATTGCCATATTAATTGCATTCTGACTTTGCTGCTTTGGAGGAACAAAGGAAACACACTGATAACAGCTGTTGTGTACTGTCTCCCTCATCTCAAAACAAGCAGGGTGGGGATGGCCCTCTGTGTCTGGTTGCTCTAGTGGAATTCTGTTTTACACATGGAACAGTAAAGTTTCCTGTGAAAGTCTGAGCCCACTGAGAGCTGCCTTGTGCCAGTAGGAGGAGCGATTCTGTCCTTAGAGACGTGAAAGCAGCAAGAAAGGACAGCAAGAGTCCCAGGGTTGGGGTGGGCTCTGTGCTTTGTGTCCTCACCCAGCCCTGGAAGTCCATGAGGAGGAGATGAGAGCTCAGAAGGTCAAGGACCCAGAAGAGAGTGCTGCCCGTGGCCTCGGGCATCCCAGAAGCTTTGCTGGTTCTTATGCCAACCAACAGCCTCCTCCAGCCCTATACTGACTGGGACTGAACTTTCTGCCAGCTCCCAGCAGCGGGGAGCTCAGGGTCAGAGCTTAGTTGATTTCAAGAAAGTCACATGACATTTCCGCACACCCAGTCTGTATCTTCGCCTTCCCGCTGCTGTATGTGGTGGGAGGTTTGGGTAGGAAACAGAGATACCCAGATGCCCCAAGGCAGACAGTGAAGCCCTACCTCTCCTCCAGGTCTGGCCACTGCTTGAAGCTGCCCTGGAGGCCACCAGCGGCTTGTCCTTTCTGGGAGAGGGTAGCAGGGGGCTGCCTCAGATCCCTGCGCAGGTGGAGGATGCCACTGGCCATGCTGTCCAGGAAGCCAAGGACCTGCAGGCAGCTCTGTGCCCTGGCAGGAAGTGGGCAGCTGGGGGAAAAGGAGGTGCTCAGCAGTTCAGCAAATGGCCTGGCCTTTGTGTCAGGCCAGGAGTGCTGAGGGGTTCCCTCTTCCTCTGGGGCCCCAAAACAGCCCAGTGAGCTGAGGTCCTCAGCTAGCTTCTCAAAGAGCCCATGCCTCCGGAAGAAGTCACTATTGACAGGGTCCAAGTGCAGCGCGGCGGACAGGGCACAGAGGGTGTGCAGCAGCAGCTCCAGGGTCTGGCCACGGGACACAGCACCCCATGCCTCCATCGGGGGCTCGTGGAGAGAGCCCTCCAGGTCAGACAGCAGCGACAGCAGCCCAGTGAAGCCGCTGGAGACTCGGAAAGCAGCTCGGCCTTTGGGAGTCTCGAGGATCCGGAGCAGAGACTGAAAGAGCAAGCAGAAGAAATGCATGACTACAGGAGTCAGATCACAGCACACCTCACACAGGACTCCTCCAGAGGCATCCATATGCTCCGCCCTGCTGGATGTCTCGGGAAGCTGCAGGAGCTGAGGATTCTCTAACCACGGGGTATCAATCTTGCTTTGCTACATTTCGCTTTAGGTTGCCCATAAGTGCCTTGTTGCAAAAGGCTATACCTGAAGTCTGCTCTTACTGATAGGCTTAACCTGACCACCCAGCACCCTGACTTCAATGGGCCTCCCTCCAGAAGGCTTCCTCTGACCCTAGCTCACACTCAGCATGTACTTGAGGTCACCAGTCTTCTCTCATCCCCCAGTCATCACACTGCCACAGCTGCTGCTCAGCAGTCTCAGCTCTCTGCCACTGACCAGGAAGCACACCTGGTCCGCTCATTTCAGTGGGACACAGCCTCACCTGACAGGCCCCCGCTGAGTGGGAGGAGCCCCCTCTCACCCTGCACAGGAGACCCACAGTGAAATCCACCCTCCCCATGCAGGGTGGGTGCACCCATTCCATGAGGAAAGATGCTACAGGGAATGGACTTAAAAGCTGATGAGAAGAGCTGAGGGTTTCAGGAAGGGAAGAGAGCCCTCCAAAGAAATAGAAGACACAGGTGCAGCATATGGAACAGCACACATGTGGAGAAAGCACTGACAGAGCTCTCAGTAGAATCCAGCACTCTCCAGACAGCTGAGACTTCTGCTCAGGCAAACAGATTTCCTTCTAAAGTCAAGGCTTTGCTGAGCACTACAATGAGGGCTCCATTGATGCCAGTGCATGGTCTGCACCTGGCACTCAATACGTGTTTTTGGAAGGAATAAGGTCTGCATTTAAGCTGTTCTCATTCTGTACTAATGTCACACCTAAAAGTAAGGCATGTCTGGATAATTTCAGATAAATATTAAAGTCTGCAGTTTGGGTATTGATTTGTTGATTGATCGCGTAAGTTACAGGGGACCCTTTCTAAACCCAGGCATTTTGTGCATGTTTCCTGGACAGTAGACAGCACTGTGGCTGCATTAGTAGACTCTGCAGAGAGTTTTGATTTGCTTTGTCTTTTTGGATATTATTGCTCTAGTAAGAGAAGGAAGAGGACAGAATTTGGCCATCAATTCCAGGGTTCTTGAGATAAGGTTCAAAGATTTAATAAGAGAGACACTCCCAATTTGGGCAAAGGGCTATCTTGTGACTTAAACATATATTTTTGAATAACAATCTATGGCAGGACATGTGGAAGTTAGCAGACAAAGGAAAAATTGATGGCCTTGAAAAAAAGGAGGAGACAGACTCAATTTTAAAATTCTTTTACACAGAAAATCAAATGGAAATTCAGTAAAGTCATAGGTAACTATTTAACATGAAGCCTTCCAACTTGGGAGAAAGATAATTTTCTAGCTCAATCTCTAAAATGCTGGTACCTTAATCTAACCTGAGTGTCTATTCACAACAATATAATGTGTGCCCCAACACTTACATTATGTTCTCTACATGATATCCCATTATAAGAAACCCAAGGGCCCTGGTGGGTCATCAGTCCCATGTTTGGCCTCAGAGAACATGAGAGGACCTGGGCCATACTGACCAACACATGGGAAGGAGGATTATTTCAGAGACAAAGAGAAAGGGTGGCCAGGAACTGCTGAGAGGTCTCCCACCACCCCACCTGTGACAATGAGAGAAATTAAAAACAAAATGAAGACCATAGTGACCAGGAGAATCTATGGAAGACCAGAGTCCACTTTCATATTCAAACCGACGCAGCAATATAAAGTCAGGGAGAAGGGCTCATCCTTACCAGTATGGGTTGATTGATCCTTTCCCAGTTAGAGAAATGTCTAACTTACTACTGTGGTTAGATCAATGATAACCCATTACACCTCAGTGTGGGGAATAGATTGTCATTTTGCTTTTTTAAAAAGCAGCATCAGAGCCACCACTGTGGGGGTCAAATCAGAGTTGCAGGATGGATTTCAAGGAGATGGACCTTCCACACTGCTGGAAAGACAGAGGCAAAAACCACATATTGAGGGCTCAGTGGCGACATTGCTTTCTCCTTGAAGGTGAGGGTGTGGACTTGGCTTAAAACCGAGAAGAGACTAGTATTTGTAGACATGTCCTTAGAGATGAGCATGTATATACTAGAGCAAGCTTCTTGCAGAAGGCTGAGCCCCAGTGCATGTGTGTAGACAAAATGGCTGTGTATCCCCAGCGGCCCCCCCGGGGGGGTCTCAAGGCAGACACCGCATTTGTACCTTCCCTGCAAGAGTAATCATCCCCAACAAAGAGTTATTTCTTCAGCTGAGCAGAAGCTCACTCTGACTTTGCAGTGTGTGATGCTTTTGGCCCCTTCCTTCCTACACAGCAGGTTGATCATTGGCAAATGACACGCACGTGTCTCACTGTCTGAGCCTGACAGTGCACCTGGTCACACAACATGTGCCATGAAAAATAAACCAATCACAGAGACACTGGGAAATCTCAGCCTCTGTGATGTTAAACAGGCAACATTTTTGTCAAGGCTTTCCAGGGCTCTTAACACTTCTAAAAGTTTGGCTTAGGGCAAATGGAATCAAAGACACTTGTGGGTTTCTCACATGACACATGACAAAACAAATACCAGAAAGGGAGAACAATTGAAAAACGGTGCTAATCAGATTATGGCCAATTGTTTGCTTGCCAGATGACCATAGAAACCCTCCTCGCCCCAGCACTCATCTTTCAGGCTTCCAAATTGGTGCCAGATATTGCTTAGAAGAGCTCCGTGCTTCAGAGCGGAGTGTGGATGCTTGAGAGCAGATGTTTTAAAAGAGGAGCAACCCAGGAAAAGTCCTCCTGATGATCTGTATCTCTCAGAGGGACTGTCACCTGCAATGCCTAGGCAGTAGCTTTCTTCTCACCCAGGGTAGAAGGGAGGAGGGCAGGGGGGATGGCTGTCCTTAATTGTTGCTTTGTTTGATTTATTAAATTCAGAGTCATTATCTAAAATGGGGCTAATCTCATTAGAATGTAGACTGTTCTATTATTTCTTAGGATGAGGTTAATTTCATATTTGCAGAGTCATAAAATAAAGAGTCCAAAATCCAATTACGAAGGCTTAATTTCATAGCAACTAAAGAGAAACATTTCTATCATAAAGGAAAATAAACACTTTGCTACTTCAGGAAGTGATTTGTCAGGAACTGGGGGCCTAGGAAGAGGGTCTCCATTACTGTCGCTCAACTTTGCAAGGCAATGCATCACCGAGAGCTTCAAGGCTGCGGAAGGGAGTAAATTTAATCAGCTGAAGTCAAAGTAATCAGGCTCGGGTTGACACATTTCAAGAAAGGTCAGCGTTAAGCACATTTCCTCATCCCTAACTCAGTTACCGTGTCATCGTCTCTGAGTTAGTATTCCTCCAGCTTGAATCTATAGAATGGATGTGGGCTGCAAAACGCTAACTATGTTAGGACTAACAGGATTTATTTCACATTCTATTATTTGTTATTCCTCATAATTTTCCATGTGTCATGCTGGAAGACCGGTGAGGTAATGCAATTAAGCTCAGAGTTGAACAGCTAAATGTATATTAGCAAATCAATCTGAATTTGTGCATAACCCAATCATGGTCCCACCGGCCGTAGGGAGGAAATTCATTTGCTTACATTATCCTTTAACTCAGTTATCGTTTGCCAGAATTGGTGGCACAGTCATATGCACTTCAGTGCTGGTATGGAAGAGCTGCCGGATTTGGAAACATCTGCCCAGAGTTAGTGGATTCTGCCACAGGGAAGGGACATGGGGGTGACGTCATGACATGATCTCACTTCAGATGTGGCAGTCCTTTATGGGCGGCACTGCTTGCTCCCTTCCCTTGCTGTCCCAGCACTGTGGCACTTCCCCCACATTGTTATCTGACCCACTGTGTAGACACAGTGCCTCTCAGTTCTGAAAAGGGAGATCCGGCCAGAAAGAGTTCATTTCACATGTTTGTTTCCAAAGTTCCCAGGGGTTCCCAGAATGATTTCAAGGTACTTGCAGATTTCACGTCCACCCCAGTGAGGGTTCACTAGTGACTCCTGTGACTCATGCTAGGCGAATCTGGACGAGGCTCTGGGGGGAGCGATATGTTCACAGCCCAAGTCCCTGCAGGGTGATGGCAGCTTCTGGGGCCTCCCGACTGCCCAGCAGGACCCAGCATACCAAACTCAGGCTAATGCTTTGTTAAATAAGCTCACTGTACTCTCATTCCTTACATGCTCTCCTGATAGCGAGGTTCTGAAATGATATTGAATCTGTAAAACATCATAATGGCTTTACATTGCTAATTCCAGAAATTCAGTCTATTACCCAAGGGCCAGCACTCCAATAAGATGCCTGTGAGCTGTAGAGTAAACAACAGGAATGCTCCCTGCACAGGGCAGAGCCCTCTTCTACACTGGGCATGAAGATGCTTTCACTTTCCAAAGTGAAGCAAAACTTTCTGCTCTACGATCTGCTTCACCTTCGCTACAAAAGTGTCAGAAACAATTGTGGTCCCAGCAGAAAGCCAGAGCCCTGAGTGTTTTGGTAGTGCTTTCTCTGTCCCCATGGGATCATGTAAATCAAGCCGCAAATGCAGACACAGGAGGCACAGATGAGCACAGCACAGTGAGGTCACTGGGTCTTTAGATGCTCGTCTTGGATTCAAATTAACTTCACCATTTAGCAATTGGGTGGTGTTAGTCTGGTCAAGGAAGTGCTCCAGATGTCTCTGCCTGCAACACTAGAAAACTGGGCCATGTGAATCTCAGGCCTTCCCAGCACCAAATTTTCATTTCTTCCCCTTCTCTTCCTCCGTGTGTGTGTGTGTGTGTGTGTGTGTATGTGCGCACACGCTCATGCACGCACATGCACATATGTGTTGCTAGGGATGGAATGGAACCCAGGCCTCATGCATGCTAGGCAAGTGCTCTACTACTGAGTTACACCCCAGCCCTCATTAATTTCTCTTCGTTTTCATTAGTACATGAAGGGCTGGGGATTTAGCTCAGTGGTTCTGCCGCCTGCCTTGCAAGCACAAGGTCCCGAGTTCAATTCCTGGGTATCAAAAAAAAAATTCATTAGTACATGTAGTGATCACATTCATCATGAAGAGTTGGTATATGTGCAGAGCACATCTTAATTCTTTTTAGTCCTCTTCCTTTCCCTCACTCCCCTCTCCTTCCATTTCTTGGTTTTCTTCCCATTTGCAAAATGCCTATTTCCCTGTTTCCTATTATCTATCTTTTATTTTGTTTTTTAAATTATTTATACTTTGGGTTCCAGGGAACCTATGCATATCTGGTTTATTTCATTTAACATTACAGTCTCAAGGTGCATTTATTTTCCTACAATTGACTCAAGTTTATCCTTCTTTATGGCAGAGTAGCACTCCATTGTATGTAAAAACCATATTTTGTTTATCCATTCATCTATTGATGAACACATAGGCCACTTCCATGATTTAGCTATTGAGTTGTACTGCTATAAACATGGGTGTGCATGGATCCCTGAAATATGATGTCTGTAACTCATTAATTCTTGATGTCTCTCTCCCTTGCTGTGCAGGCTGTTTTGCAATTGCCTTATCTATGTAATCATGAGACTCAAATATCTTCTAAGACATTTAACTTTTGTTAAATTTTGTGCTTCCTAGAGATCACTGTCACTGATTTTGGGGGGGAAGGGGACCCTATAATTAAATCACTGTTTGGGTTCTTGTCACCTAAGAAACGCATGATAATTTGGGTCACATAGCACTTTTGGATAGAACATTCATGATGCTGGGGCCACACCAACTGATGCAAGCTTGGATGATAAGAAAAGAGAATTTTTCAAAAATGTAAACCACAAAGACAGAAGAGATGAAAGGAAGGAACAGGGCCAGGGATTTAACTCCGTGGTTCCACCACCTGCCTCACAAGCGCAAGGATCCGAGTTCGATTCCCAGTACCAAAGAAAAAGAAAGGAAGGAACAACAAGATTGTGAAAGCAATAGATGGAAAGGACAGGGAATAAGAGAGTTGGTATTATATTTGATGACTATTAGCAATGTTACAAAAACGTACTTCTCTCTGTCCTCCAAAGGTGACAACCCAGGCCTCTTAACCCTTTGTCCCTGCTGTTCCCTCTCCTTGGATGGCCTTTTGGTTCCCTCTCCAGGTCATACCTTCTCCTGAGCCTTCTGGTCTCTCCTGCTTCTCTCCTTCCATGACAGCCTCCATGTCTAACCAGGATTCCCTCCACTTCCATAACTGTCAGTGCTGCTGGAAAGTACTCACTCAGCCAGGGACTTCATTTCCCATCCCTTTGCACCCAAGGGAGTCCTCCCCAAAGTTATGCCCAAAGAAAACAGGACAGAAGCTAACATGTGGCCATTGAGTGAGGAGTTCTCTACCATCCACAGGCCTGGGGGCCAAGTTGGATGCCCAGGTGACTGCTGTCTCCGAACAGCAGTCCCAGTCACTGATGGATTCTGCATAAGAAAGAAATGTCTAGTATTCCCGGCAACTGAGGACAGGAGGCCTATTTGTTACAGCAGCTAATGCTACCTAACACAAGGTCCTGCCTAGCAAACACAGTGGCCCCTGAAAGGACCGATGCCTGGACACATGGCAGTCACCTACATATCAACCTGAGAGGCAGCCACAATGCAGGGTGGGAAATTACCTGCAGGAGATCCAGTTTCAGCTGCAGCTCGCCCTGTGTGGAGGAGCACAGCGCACCCACAATGATGCTGGCGTACTCCTCAGCATTGATGACTGCAAGCTGCTCCAGGATGCTGAGTGAGGCCTCACGGTAGCACTGGTCATCCAGGAAGATCTTGATGAAGGGTACCATGCCATGGTCCTTCAAGACCACTAGGGACAGATGGAGAGGAGGCGCTGAATGAGGGGGCCTTCAATAGCAAAGACAGCTTTTCCTGACAACTTTCACATTTGTTTGGCCACATTTTTAGGTTTTGCTTTTGCCCTTTGGTAGTCTTTTTTTTAACTTTTTTTACACATCATATACATTATGGATGACATTAGGAAAAGGAAAAGAGAAACTGTGGAGCTGACAATTAAATAGAAATCTTTCTTCACCAGTGAGAATTTTACTTTTTAAAAATCCTTTGACTCATAAGCTCCCCATAGGAGTTAAGTTCGGGAGCTCTATTGTACAAAATGATGACTACCATTAACAAAGTATTATAATCTTATAGAAAAAAGAGAAAGGAAAAGTCTTTTTCTTTTTAAAAACCTAAGTAACCAGGCTGTCTTCCTTTATTTCTGTGTAATTCCTTAATCCAGGGCCGATGACAATTCTCTCTTTCCTGTCTGCCGAAATTCTTATAGAAAGCAAACCATTTAAGAACATATTTAAGAATTTAAATGTGAATTTAAGAACATATCTAATTCCTAGGTAGTTTCTTGGGGAAAGAATTAAAGAAATCCAGTTGGTGGTATGCTTTTGCTTAGAAGTAATCCAAAAC
Source organism: Heterocephalus glaber (assembly GCF_000247695.1). Next base: position 1,185,481 of record NW_004624928.1, read on the forward strand.
ATGTCCTCCCCAGGATTGATATTTGAAGTAATCCTCATGGAATAAAACTCAGGAATTAATGAAACCAAGTAGCTTTGTGTGGATTTGAGCAGCTCAGATCCAGAAGGCAGGATTGTTCCATTTCTGGGCCAGGTACCCCCACACAGAAATCACCTGTCCCAGAGGAGATTCCTGAGCTCTACCTCAATCTACGCTAACTCAATGTCTGGGACCAAGCCTGGGACTACGAATTTAACCAACACCTCCTGCGAATATTTTGGAATTTAATGTTAAGAGACTTTTACTCTGCTATAATGAAGTAAATTTTTTTCATTCAACATAGATGATCTATGAAGACCTCAGATAAAGATGAGAAATCACCAAGCCTATGGATGCGACTTTGTTGATGCAGTAATAGATTTTTCTTGAAAGGGAAGGGGGCTCCATGGTCTCATTAATTTAGAAATTGGCATATTAAACACAATCGCAGCTCACCAATCTTATTGTTCAACCTCAGGAGTAAAAAGTGTTAATCAAGGTGTCTACTAACTTATTGACGATCAGTGAACATCAACCAGCCAATGGACACTAGCCACAACCATAAATATTATATAAATATATTATTCCTTGAATATAACCTTTGAATATAGATAACCAACACATAGCTAACCAGGAAGTAGTCAATGTTTTACTATAGTGTGGCAAGGCAAAGCTGACACCATCCTTACCTGCATTCCGAACCGAGCCTTTGAGAAGTGCCACTACAGTTCTCAGCATCACGCCTGTGAGTTCTCTTTCTGGATCTTGGATGCCAGGACTGGGCTCTTTGTTTCCTGTCATATTAAATAATCAACCAAAAAAATTTTTAAAGAATACATATGACCTACATTGGTTTTCTGTCTTAAGAGGAGGTGAATACATTGTAAGGGAGTGGGCACCCCAGTTCCTAAAATAGAACCCTACTCCCCCAACAATTCAACAATTTGAGCACAACAACACCCCCTAGAAGGCTTGTGGGTCAAATCCAGAGACCCACACTGGGCCCCAGATTTTCTGAGTTAGTAAGTATTGGATGTGATCCTACAATCTGTATTTCTAAGATATGAGATGAGGTTGACGGGACTGGTCCTGTAACCACGCTTTGAGAAGCATTGCCCCAGATGATGTAAAGAGCCCTGACTTGGGCTTCATCTGGCCACTTCATAGTTTCCCATTCATCCCTGGGAGGGTATGAGCTGTGAGCTGTCAGGTAGCTCAAGAGATTCTGGTGTAAATAGATACCCCAGTAGATCCATGAAGACATACAAGATACCTTGGTCTACCACTGAATACCACTGCCAGAACAATCCCTGAACAAATTAGAAGCTTGAGTTATATTTAGGGGATAAAGAAAGAATAAATGAATGAGCACAAGAATGACTGAGTATCTAAGGAACAACAAGACATCTCAAAGTACAACTGGATGCCTCATCCATATAAAGTTCAAGCTCTCCTAGGGATGGCCAGGTCTGGGGCTGAACTTAGAAGCAAACTTGATGTCAGCCTGCTAAAAACCAACACCCAGCTAGGATAACACAGAAACACTAAATGCAAAGACTTCCCAGTTAAACACCAAGGAAAGCAAAGGAAGTAAAATGTCAATTTCACTTATGATGGGATTTCGGGCACTAGGTTTGGTCTGGTTGGAATGTGTCCTTCAATAGTTCCTCTGCTGAAAACTTAATCCCTAAACTTACATATTAATGGTATTTGGAGGTGGGGCTTATGGGAGAGAATTGGGTTTAGATGAGGTCATGAGTATGGGATCCTATGATGGGACCAGGAAGTCATTACGAGGACCAAGTTGGCACGCTTGCTGTCTGTCCATGTGACATGCTCCACTATGCTATCAGGCAGCAACAGAGTCATGCCCAGATGCCAATACCTTGACATTAGATTCCTCACCCTCCAGCACCACAGCCTGAAGAACTTCTATACCTTATAAATTACCTAGTCTGTGGTGTTTCATTAGCAACACAGGATGAGCTGAGATAAAGTTACTGAGCAATAAAGAGAAGCACAGCTCCTAGGGGAGAGAAGCTCAGC
>NW_004624928.1:1195109-1213482 GCF_000247695.1 Heterocephalus glaber
GCCCCAGGATCCTGTCCCCTTTGCATTTCCAAGGATCTGAAGGCCCCCATCTGCATCTGCCATCTGCACCCCGACAGTGTCCAGGCCAGGGGTGCAGTGAGCCCCAGGCCCATTTATAGTTACATCCACCCCTCTGATCTCCTCATGGGGAAGCTGGGAAGCTCCTTGATCTTTTGGAAGCCAAGTATACCAGGAGTCCCTTCTCTGATCCTCACGATGCCCATGGCATGAACTTGCTCACCTTCTCTGTTCCATCAAGAGATAGCCAGCTTGGAACACAGACCTGGCCTGGCTCTCGGTGCCCATTTGCCCACCCCTCCCAAGGCCCCAGAGCTGCACCTGACTTCCTCATGATCTTAGCCTGCTTCCGCAGCTGTGCCAGCAGCAGGCCCAGCAGCCCCGAGTCCCGGAAGATGTCAGTGAAGAGGGGTTCACTGTCAGTGATCTTGAGGATGCTCTGCAGGGCCACAAGGGTGCAGGATGGCTGGGGGCTCTCCTTGATCAGATGCTGCACTTTGCGCAGGATCTCATGGGGCACGTAGCGCAGCCTGAACACCAGGGCCTCCAGCAGTTGGAAGAAGTGCACCTGCACCAGGGTCGGCTTTGAGGGCACAAGCTCCACAAACTGTGAGATGGGCTGCAGGGTCCACTCCAGCAGGAAGAAGTTCCTTGGGTTCCAGGCCCACATGGTCTTGATGGCCAGGAGAACTTGCGTACAGAGAACTGAGTCACTGGCTTTGTGGAAGACATTCTGCAGGACCTGGAAAGCCTGAAGATTCTTAACAGTCACCCCTGAGGATGAAAACAAGGGTCATTTTACAAGTTATTTCTCCTGCCTGCAAGGAGTGAACAAAATATATGGTGAATGCTTACATTTAAAAAATGTACAGTAAGATACGTTGCTATGAATCCCTCCCAAAATACTCCCCCTCACTTCCAACACACTTATCCCATCATTCTTGCCACTTTTTGAAGCAGTTCTGGAAGTCCTCTTTTCTGAGTGTCTTTATAATGTGTGATCAGAAATACGGTGAATGCTGTGGCTGAGTGCCATTCAACAGAAAGGTGGGCTCATAAAAATATGACAGTGCGTCTTTATTCACCTTATTCACTGGATCTGGTGCTAGGTGACTCTGGCTCTTCCTCAAAGTCAAAATGACCAAGCAAAGTAAATGTTTTGAATGGATTCATGACATTGAGGCAGCCATGACAGTGCAACTGAAGACATTCAAGTAAAAGGACTCCCAGAACTGCTTCAGAAAGCAGCAAGGATGAAGGGATAAGTTTGTGTGAAGTAAGCAGCAGTGTTTATTAATAGCAATGTGATATTTATTGTAATAAAACTTTTGTTTTAAAAAGTTTTTGACATTCACCAAATATTTTGATCATAGTACATATGTCTAGAAATGTGCATTATGACATGTCATTTGAAGTTCCTATTTTCTAACTCCTGTGAGTCCATGTCCATCATAGTCCAAAAATGCCAGCCACCTAGTATATGAAAAAGGCCCAAGCTGCATTGCCAAGATGAGCACTCCAACTGCAGCCACCCCAATCAAAATATGCAGTGCTCCCCACCAATTTCCAATAGAGAACAAGAAAGAAACAGAGCAGGGGCTGTGGATTTAGCTCATTGGCACCGCACCTGCCTAGCAAGGGCAAGGTCCTGAGTTTGATCCCCTGTACTGCAAAAAAAAAAGAAAGAAAGAAAGAAAGAAAGAAAGAAAGAAAGAAAGAAAGAAAGAAAGAAAGAAAGAAAGAAAGAAAGAAAGAAAGAAAGAAAGAAAGAAAGAAAGAAAGAAAGAAAGAAAGACAGCAAACTATGCCACTAACAAAGCCCAAGCCAAGCAAGCCAGAGCCATTTCTAGACAAGCTTCTCAGTGAATTCACCTTCCTGACCCATGGAAGGTCATTCTCTCTCTTGGCCTCCAGCCCTCTGTCATAGTTTATATCTAGATGTGGGCTTTGGGGAGGCAGTTGCATCATGGGGGCTTACAGCTGACTTACTCCTTGGAAGAGGGCCTGGTCAGAAGAGATGGTCAATGGGGGCATGGCCTGGAAGGGTTTATCTCCTCCTGGCTCTTCTCTTGATCTCTCTCCTTCCTATCCACCATACCCTGAGCACCCCTGCTCTACCATGCTCCTAGGCCATGCTGCCATGCCTTGGAGACAGCCAACTATGGGCTGAAAACTAAACTGTGGGCCCAAATGAACCTTTCCTCTTTTACATTGCAGGTGTCAGGCATTTTCCTCAGTGACCAGGAAAGTGACTATGACAGTCCTCTCTGCTTTGGATACCAGAGAAGTGTCTGAAACTGGCTCCATGCCCTGTGTCTCCCTGAGGCCGCCACGGCCCTTCCTAGCCTGACCCCTACATGTGTCCAGGCTCTCCACCTCCCCTGAAGCTTGGCAGCCTCTTGCCTCTACAGTGCAGCAGCCCTCACTACCCTGGACTCATCCAGCTGCTCCAGGCCACCATGTCTTCCCCAGGCCAGATTTCCTGCCTTCATTTCAACCTGTGCAATGCACTCTGAGCCCCAGCACTCCATCAGCATTTTCTGAATGACCTGCCAACATCACAGATGTGTCTGATGTGAGCATCAGCCACTTGTCCTGCAGTCCACAGGGTGGAGGCACCCAGCATGAGGCAGGTGTGAGCTGCACAGGAAGAGTGGCATGCCAACTGAGTTCATCAGTCAATCAATCAATATCAAAAGTCCTGAGAAGAGAAGTCACTGACTCTGAGCCTACGTGGCCGATTCATTCATTGGTCCCCATTATATAAGCAAATGATTCGGAGTAAGTCACAGCCAAGGTGGAGGTCACATCACAGGCCTCCTCCGTAAACTGAGAAAATCTCTGCCTTTGTAAGCAGTATTTCCTGAGTCCTCACAAAACGAGCTTCCTCACGGACACAGCTGCAGTTACACATTGAAGAAAGTTACAAATTGAAAGAAAGGAGACTTGGGATCCACAGTCTTCTCCCCAGGGGTTATAGCAGAATTACACCCCTGTGTCACACGCAAGCGCACAACGAACCAGGGAGTCCTGCTCTGCCCATCCCGGCACAGCACTGACCCTGCTGGTCCCCCAGACACACGAGAAGTACCCACCAGAAGACTCCTGGTGGAACTTGAAGCCCTCAAGCTGTGGGTAAGTGATGCTGTCGAACACCTTCAGCTCTGAGCTCCCACAGGAGGTCAGCCACACCACCAGCCCAACGAGCTCCTCCAAGTGGGGCTCCACTTGTCCCTGGGTCAGCCCGTCATACCTGCAGGGACAGCAAAGCAGACACCTTTGTGCATGGTGCTCCCCACAGGAATGCAGGGCCAGTGCAGATGTGCCACACTGGGGAGACTGGAGGTCCCCAGCTGAGAAGTGTTGCCCCAGAGGCAGGAGTTTGCCCCATATAGGGGTCACTCTGTTTGCAAACTTCAGCCTCCGATCTGGAGACACACAATGAGAACACATTGGTCCCTTGTTTTGGGTCTTGGCACTGAGGGTCCAATTACACTTGGGTCAACTACAGTCTGAAAATATGAAACTGAAAAATTCCAGACAAAAACAATTCATAAGGTTTAAATAACTTTTGTTATACTATATTATTATATGATTATTTTATTATTACTTATTGTTAATTTCTTACTGTGCCTAATTTACAAATTAAATTTTATCATGTATATGTATAACATAGTGTCCATAGACTTCCTTCCTGTCAGTGGATGTTTGGGGCATCCATGAGGGGGTCTTAGCACACATCCAGGTGAATACTGGGGGCCACTGCTCACAGGAACCTGCAAGAGCCTGCACCTCACTTCAGAGGAAGCCACTTTTCCTGGTGGATCCCCAAAAGATCTGTACTCAGGCACCAGCAGAAAAGGGGCATCCCTGAAATCAGAGATCTGATATTCCCAAAGAGCAGCATAGTAGACAGCATGGAAAGAACTGGACTTCAGAGGACTTCCTTGTGGTCGTCTGAAGGTTGACACTACTCTTGGTTTTAGACCCTAGTGGCAGGAGGCTGCCTTGCTCCACTCCTGACATGGTGCAGAAGGGCCCTTTCAAGAGAAAAAATGCTTCAGTGTTGCTGCAGGTAGGGCAGGAAGGAAAGATACCATGCCAGGTGGCTGCTTCCCCACTCCCAGGATCAGGCTTGTTTCCCCTCCTGTCTTCCACAGGACAACTTGGAAATTGACCATTCATTGAATCAAAGAATCACTCTGGAAATACCATGGCGCAAACCTCCATGGTGGCCACAGCTAGTGGGTCATGGTCCAGACCAATGTGAATGTGGTGTGCCCAGAGGGACATTTATTCATAGTTCCCTTAGGAGGGAGATCCTCAAGGTTTTGCCATTTGGTCACATCCTGGTGGACAAGGATATTCATCCTTCCCATTCAAGTCACCCCCTCTAGACTCCAAGCCTAGCTCCACCTTGAAGTCTGTGGATAGTAGTTTGAACGTGCACCTCACCCAGAAGCCAAGCAAAGCTCAAAGAAGTATGAGCAGCCTTGCCCTGCAGCAGCTCCCCAAGCTCTGAAGAAGGGTCTGGGCCATTGAGGAATTTCTTTGAGTTCCATCCCTTGCTGTCTGGGCCCAACCTACACGTGACACAGTAAGTCAGAGTGGAGGGATTAGTCTAGCCCCGGGTGGATGGAGTCTTTGTGTTTCCCACAGTCCAAAGTCTGGAAGAGGGAGGAGGATTTCGTGGGGAGCCAATCACGGAGAAAAAGATGGGGAGAGGTCGTGTGGAGCATCATCACCTCACCACCTCACTGGCGTTAGTCCTTCTGGGGAAGTCAAGGCAGTGTAGAACTGCCCCCAACCCAGCCAATTTTGCTGGGTATTCACCCATCAGCTCGCACCACCCATTGGCTGAGAGCTGCCCCTAGGAGTGTTCACTCCCAATATTTGCACCTCTGGGGTCATAGGCTGGGAGCTCATAGCTGCCCTCAAAACCCCACTGCAGACATAGCTCTGACATGTAGAAGGTAGGGCAGCAGTATGCAGATGGCACCAGCCACCATGCAGATGCGTAAAGTCATTACTTCGGACCCTGGGAGGGAGTAGTCTGTACCCCATCTGCATGCTCCGTTGCCTTTGCAGCAAGGGGTCCCTCTGGCCATTCTCAAGGGGGCTTTGCATTTCAGAAGACATGCACTTGGAGACACATGGCACCCCAATGTTTCTGGAGACCTTGTCTGGGGTGGCCTGTTCCCTCCAGGGAGAGCCACTTACCGCAGGAGCACCTTGAGCAGCAGAGGGTATCCCTCTCCGTTCTCAAACTCCAGAAACAAGGCCGAGGAGATTGGGTAGGAGTCCTTCACAAAGCTCAGCACCAGGCTCACAGCCTGGCTCACCTCAGGGGCTGGGAGAGTGTCCACCAGCCTGGAGAGGTTCTGGACAGACAGCCGCATGCAGTCTGCAGCTGCGAGGAAAGCATAGCCCTGTTGATCCCAGGCAACCCTGCTCTTCCATCTTCCCTCCTGCCACCACCTCCTCTTCCAGGAAGGAGTCCCCATGTCTGCTGCTGCTCCTGTCAGAAAAGGCTCGCCTGGGAGGTGGCATCCGGAGAGTCAGGAGAATAGCCATGATCTGTAGACTGGCAGGTGACACAGGAGTGGGGACAACCTCTAGGCCCTCTTTCCAGGCAAGAGAGGCCAGGTCCCAAGTCACACAATGAGGGACACAAGCCATAGTATGGTAGAGGACATGGAGAAGCAGGGCTGGCTCCCAGTGCAGGGAAGGAAAGACACAGGTGAGGAGGAGGAAGAAGGTGGGGGAGAGGAAGGGGAAGGGGAGGAAGTGGGAGAGGGTGCCAGGGGATTGAGGCTGAGAAGCGTGGGTCAAGTAGAAGAGCATGCAGGGCTGGACATGGAATGTACCAGTCCCCAAGCAGAAAGCCAAGGGAAGAACCAGGTCAGAAGAGGGGGTGCTATTAGACTCTGCTTTGTGCAGAACCCTTGTTTTCCAAGACTTTCTACTAAGTAGGGCCTCTTCTGAGAGCTGCACAAGCCACCCCAGGGGATGCCTTGACCTCCTCCTCATCCCACAGGCCCACCCAAACCACCCTTTCCGGAAGGAAGTTCTGGGTACAGACAGTGTGTTGGACAGTGCATGCATGGCACACGGGTCCCCCTTTCCCTGCTCCAACAGAGCATCAGCATGTGCCACAGAAGCCCTCCTCAAGGGGCTACACAATGCTGACCACCCTCCTGGGCACAGTGCTTCTCTTACATAGCCCCAGAGATCTCTATTGAGCTTCTAGTACATGCAAGGCTGTTGTTGCAGAAAGTAGGCTCTCAGCTTTGCTCCAAGAGTTCAAGGCCTGCCCCTAGCCTCCAGGACCTACCCTGCAGGTACTGGATGATGCTGGGGCTCTGCACCCTGGAGATGGCCCTCAGCACACAAAAGGTCGGCTCTCTCCAGAAGCGACAGCTGTGCTCCCGGAGACAGGTGGTGGCAATGAGCAGAGACTGGAGCTCGCTCCCCAAGAGGAGGCCCTCCAGACCCTGAGGCTCACTGCACAGGTTCAGCAACATCTGAGGAGAAGGTAGAGGAAGAAGACCAAGGAGCTCTGGTTAGAAAGCAGATCCTCCTCAGATGGATCTTTCTCCACTTCTCTGGAGCATTGGTGGATGTGTCTCAGAAACAAGGACCTGACTGTGAGCACAGTCCCCATCCCCAGGGTCAACAGGGCCCACTGGGAAGGAAGAGTAGAGGTGTGGCTTACATCTGCACCCATAATCCTCACAGACAATTCCTATGCTCTCCATATCAGGACACAGCTGTCCCCTTATCTGCAGGGATACATCCCAAGTCATTGTCCAGATGCTTGAAGCCCTGTATAGCCCCAAACCCTATGGATACAGCCCTCCTCTATTCCTGTGTGCTCAACTGACAAAGGTGGAAAATATTGCAACTATACTGAAAATGTACAAACTTTTTTCTTGTCATTATTCCCTAAAGAATACAACATAGCAACCAGCTATTGATGTAGTACCTTCATTGCATTGGGTATTATAAGTCATCAAGAGATGATTTAAGGTATAGAGAAATGAGCATAGGTTATATGCAAATTTTATGTAAGAGACTTGAACATTCACAGATTTTGTTATCTATGGGAAATCCTGGACCTGGGGACACTGAGGGCCCACTATGCTGCACTTTTTCCTATATGTGCCTACCTATGAAAAAGTTCAATTTATAACGTAGGCACAGTAAGGGATTGACAACAGCAATAATAATGAGCTAGGGCAATTACAACAATATACTACAATAAAAATTTTTTTAACTTAGGAATTGTTCATTTCCAGAGTTTTTTATCTAATATTTTTAAACACAGGCTGATTGCAGATAACTGAAACTGTGGGACGCAAAACAGCAAACAACAGGGAGGGATGATGTGGCTTTGGTGTCTTCATATGGCAACACAGAAAAATGCCATCAGCAACTCAGGTATAGAGTTCACAGGACCCGATGCTGTTCAGAAAGAGAGGTGCTCCTGAATTCTTGATTGGCACTCCAGCTTGACTACTCCCTGAGATCACAGTTGCCCCCACCAGTCTGGTCTCCCCATGGCCAGCAGAGGGACTTCCAATACCTTCCAACTCACTTGGGGTACAATCCAACGGCCCCGGCATCAACCGCAGGGTCCCTCCTGCACCAGCCCTGTGTCCTCTCTCCCTTTACAAGTGCAGCTCACCCTTGGACTCTCAGTGATCCAACAGGACCTCCTTCCAGCTTGACAACTGTCACAACTGTCACAAGCTCCTTCCACAGAATGAACACATTGTCCCCTCTAGTGTGTTGATGGAGCAGAAGCTGGACAGCTGTGCAGCCAGGCCTCTGAGCCCATCTCTGGACCTCCCTTGCAGGTTGATGTGGCCACGTATCCTTGATCTCACCTTGAGCTTGGATGACCATTTCTCTGCTGGCTTCCCTCTCCTCCCTGCTCCCTCTACCACATCTGGGCCAGGCTACCCTGGAGTCCCTGTCACCTTCTGCCCTCTGGTTAATGCCATGTCCTCAGAACACCTCATGCCATGTTCTCTAATGTAAATTGTTCCCCACCAACATCTCCCAGAGTGCTTCTGACTGTCCCTTCAGAGCACTTATAAAATGGGTAGCTACACATGTCTTCGTGGACTGCTGTCCCTCACTTGACATCCCCACTTTTCAGTTACCCATGCAAGTCAGGACTCTGTGCCTGCTGTGTCTGACACAGAGCTGCATGGTCTTTTTGTGCAACGTTTGGATGGAAGCCCCTGTGGGATGCAGCCATGGTCATGCAGTGATGGGACACCACAGGGTCCCCTGCTCCCTCGCCCTGGGGAACAGAGAAGCAGGAGGAGCAGCTGGAGGACACAGCAACTCAGCAGCAGAAAAAGCAGACAACAGAGAAGAGGCAGGAGGGCCGGGGATTTAGCTCAGTGGTTTCACCACCTGCTGCACAAGCACAAAGACGCAAGTTTGATCCCTGGTACCAAAAAACAACAACAAAAAAATAAAGTACTTGACAGAGAAGAGACAGAGGAGATGAGAAGAGGGAGTTCCCCTGATGCTAGGCAGCCAGAATTGTCTTCTCAGAGAAGGAAAAAGGTGACATCGCAGTGAAAAGTGTGACCATCCTATGTCCCCAGCAACTACAACTCCACACCTACCCACCACACCTTAGTCTGCATGGATTGAGGGTGACAACACACACACATCCTATGACAGCAGAGGGCCTTGCAGGGGGCCTAGTGGAACCCGTGGGCAGGGCTGGTGTACAGGAATGGTGCACATAATGAGATGGCAGACATATATCACACTGACCCCAGACATCACAGCGGCGGTGAAACATTCCTGAAGCCTAGGGACGCCATGGCTGTTGCCATGATAATGTCCTAGCATACATGCTACCTACATGTTTGTGACAGCCCTGGTGTGAGCAGACACACTTGGCTGCCAGTTGTATGAGCCCAGCACATACAATTTTATACAGTACCTAAATACTCAGTAATGATTACGAACAGCTATGCTGTGGGCTTCTCCACTTACTGTGCTATACTTCTCATTGTTTCAGAAGCAGGCAAGTCCAACATGTGGCCTGCGGGACAGACATGCAAAAGTCATAATAAAAAATATTTCTAAAAGAGAAGTTTTGTTTCATATATATATGTGAACTATATTATATATTTTATATGTGGCCTAAGACAATTGCTATTGGCTCAGTGTGGCCCACACAAGGCAGTTTGGAGTGCACTCCTTCCACTTATTAAAAAATAATTTATCATAAAACAGGACTCATGTTTGCTGTGCCTCTGGATTGTAGCAAGAGGCCAGCTGCATAGTGACCAGTACAATGTAGGTTTGGGCGGACACTCTGCAGCGTTCAACGTCAAAGTTCCCAAACTTAACAGTGTCTTTCTGAGAATGTGTCCCTACCACCAGGTGCTTCGTGGCTCCTGTTCTATGAGTTGGGCTTATGTGTGTTCTCAGAGGGGAAAGGTCCAGAGAGAGGGGTTTCCAGGAGCCAGAGAGTGAGGACCTGAGTGCAGACTGCAGGAGGAGGCAGGGATGTTGATACAGCGATGCCATGTGGTGCTTAAAGGGGACAATCGGGGCTGAGAGTCAAGTCTCCCAGCAGCCCCTGACAGTCTGCTCCAGCAGCCAGGTTGTGGCCTGGGGTGAGAGGGCCTGTATCTCTCACCTGCACAAACATCCTCTGCCCTTGAAGGTCACTCTCTAAGAGCTCGTCCTTGTCCACAGGAAAGACGAAGAAGAGGTACAGGCATTGGAGGAGTAGGGCCGGGAGTCCAGACTCAGCCACTCTGCTCAGTGTCTTCTGCAAGGGAAAAGCACATGTGAGCTGGCCCTGCTTCCTGCCCACTTTGTGAGGGCTGTGGGGACATCATTTCTCTCTGAGCACCATCTCTTCAAATGCAAAACGCAGTCAACCATGGGTCCCACCTCAGTGACTGTGAAGGTGATGTTTATATAAAGTGCTTACTGTGTGCTCAGTAAGGTGAGCTCTCTTACAAGGTACATGGAGGAGGAGAGGGAGGAAAGAAGGAAAGAACACAAACAGAAAGAAAACAGAGAAGGGGGAGAGAGAGGGGATAAGAGATCACAGAGGCTTCCTAGCAAATCACTGCCACTGAGATTGGTAACAGGTGGGTGAACAACAGGGCGTGGCTGCAAGGCACCCACTCTCTGGCCTGGATCCCAGCCTTTGCCAAGACCAAAGTGGACCAGTGAAAGTGCCATGCAGCAGCCTGGGGCCACCAGCAGAGGCCACAAGAACAGCAGGGCAGTGGAGATGGAGCTTCCTGGGCCTCCTTTCCCTGGAATCAGGATGTAACACAGCTGGCACACAGCTGGGGACCCACGCCAAAGGATCCCATGGAAGGTGACGTCCACCTGGCTGGATGTGATTCTGCAGCCATCCCCAGTCTCCCCAGCCTCCCCAGGCTTTAGGGCAGCTGCTCTTCCTTCCTTTCCTGCTTCAGGGCCACTTGCTCCAGTGTACAGCAAGCCATCATGTGGATTTGTCCCCACTCAAACTGCGGAGAGGACTTCCGGGGCTGACAAGTCCTGGTTCTCAGGCCACTGGTGGTGCCCACCCAGTGGTGGTTCTGGTTGGCCAACCTGAGGAATGGCCAGAGGTCCTTCCCCAATCCATACTGAAGATCTGGCTTTGGCTCCACCCTCAGACCATAGGTGTGCACTGTTTCGAGGCTTCACGGCTCTGAACCCATTTGTGCCCGTGCAGTTTACCACCCACTCCCATGCTATGCAGAGGTTTCTAGGTCTTCCCTGCATGGAGTCTTGGCCATTTCTGCTGGAGGCTATAGCTATGAAGGGCCATTTTCCCCTTTCCATTTGCAGGGCTGTCGCCCCAGGATCAGGGCCAAAGTGGGCAGTTGTGGGCCAGCCTGTGGGTTTGTTAGGAAGCAAAAGAAGAGCAAAGGTTCAGAGAGGCTCTGAGTCAGAGGGGGGCTGACACCCACAAGGTGTTTTCTTGTCACTACTGTGGCATTGCCACAGTCAGACTCAGGGCTGCAGGGGTGGGAGGTCTCTGACTGGCACCATGTGTAGGATGCATCGGCCCTGCCCCACAGGCAGGAAATAATAAACATCAGCCCTTCACTCTGCGTACTGGACCTACAAGAGAGGTATGATTGCTTCTGATTCTATAGTTGGAGACACAGCCTAGTAGCAGAGAGGTAAAATCTTGTCAAAGGGAAAGCAGGATTCAAACCTGAATTTCAGACCCTGAAGTCTGTGTTCCATGGCAGAGAGAAGAGCAGAGAAGTGATCAGATTGGAGAAAAGGAAGACACTTGGGGACATGCCACCTGCTGTGTCAGAGCCCTCTGTACACCAGAGGCACCCAGCAGAGGCTAGTGAACTCACCGCGTCTGTCCCAGTGAGCACATATACCGACTTCAGGAGCAGGTGGCCGTCCTGATCCATGTCCCCTCTCCACCTCAGCAACTGCCCAGCTGCCACCCGTGCTTGCTCTGGAAGACAGCAAGTAGCTGGGGTGCAGGGACTTGTGCACCCCAGCTCCTTCCACCTGGGCCTCCCCTCTGCCCCTCACACGGGACCTACTCCTGCCCCTGCAGAGGGCCCTGACTGCTGTTTGCACATCCTGGGGCACCCGCATCTCCACCAACACACAGGCAGCTGACGAGTCTGCCTGGAGGACAGGCTGCATCCTGCCACCAACCAGCGCAGCCTAGTGGCCACTAGGGTGTCCATGCCCAGAGAGTGAGAACTCGCTCCCCACTGTGGAGCCTCATTACCATCCCTGCATCTCGGACAGGGACCCGTAGTGTGCTTTGTGCTCAGGCTCCTCCTGCCCCTCAGCCCACAGCCACACACACTTTGCCCGGTCACAGGAGCGAAAGTGTGCAGGTCACAGACTCTGCCAAAGAGGTGCACTCAGGCCCCTGTATCTTTACCAGGCCGAGCTCTTGGCGGAGGCCCTGTCCTGTGTGTCTGTCTGCATGAAACCTGCCCGTGTGTGTGGCACTGTGTGTCTCTATGTGTCCCTGTCTTTGTGTAAGACTGTCTGCGTGAATCACATGTGTGTAGTATCTCTGTGTGATTGTGTGTCTGTGTGTACTGAGTACACTTGACCTATGTGTGCTTCTATGGCTGTGTGCACACTATCATGTGTAGGTGTAGCTCACATCCGTGTGCCTGCTTGTGTCTGTGTTCACTGTCTATATATGTGCAGTGTGAGGGCCTGGGATGCAGCTCAGTGGCACTGTACCTGCCTCTATATGTGCAATGTGCAGTGTGACTGTGTGCACCTGTGTGCCTGCGTGTGCAGTGTGTGCAGTATGACTGCGTGTGTCTGTGCCCCAAGAGCACCTTCCCCCTTCCCCCGCTTTTCCCTCTGTCTGGAAGACCTCAGAGGCAGACTGGGTCTGGCCCTGCTGTGGGCACTGCCTAGCTGCGGAAGGAGGCTGAGCCCAAGGCACAGGTCAGGAGGGTTCTGCCTGCAGCCTGCATTCATTCCCGCAGACCGCTATCTCACCTGCAGGCTTCCCGGCCAGGACCCTCTGGATTTGTTGGGCAAGCTGGTTGGAAACATCTTCTGCCAACCTTTGGAGACTGGGGAAGCAGATGATGCCCACAGAGTGTTCCCAGGCCTGGCGGGCAACAAACAGGACTGGGTCAGAGGTGTCAACTCCACAAGCAAGACAGACAATCACCTTGCTCCTTCTTGGCCAGCCCCCGCCAATGGCTCACCGTTCCCAGTGCTTCCACAAGGCCACCCCATCCCCTACCTTGGCTTCAACCCGGACCACATACAATGCCTTGAAATGCCTGCTGCGCCCAGACCCACACATCTCATCAAGCTGGAGATCTTCCCAGACACCTGCTCCCGGTGCTCAGAGACCAACCACCACCTGCCCCCAAACTGCTGCACCTGGTGCCAGGATGACCCTGCCACATGCCCAGCTGCCCAGATGGGGATGCCAAGAGTGACTCAGTAGCCCTCCTCCCACCTTCCTTACCCCATCACTGCTATGTCTGACCCACCTATTACTCAGTGGCTTGTCCCTTTTCTAATGCTGCAACAAAATACCTGAAGCTTTCAATAGAACAGAGGTGCTCTAGGGAATGAAAGATCCAGATCAGGGGCCCTCATCTGTCTGTCCTCTGCGGTGACTGTGTTACCACATAGCAGAGGAGCAGAAAAGGGAGCCACGTGCAGAAGGGGCCTCAAGCATGGGGCACCAGCACTGATTCTTCCCCGGAGCAGTGGCCCCATGAAGTGATCACCTCCCAGGAACCCCCCTCCTAACTTTCCAGCCTCAAGAATACACCACTGGAGACCAAGCTTCCAGCACATCAACCTTGGGGAACACACTCAAACAACATCCAAACCACAGCACAGTTTTCAAATCTTACGCAGCCATCTTTGCTTTAGTCATTCAATAATTTCCTTAAGATAAACTCAAAAATGTCCTTTGCCCTCCCACCATTGGGTTTGGATACAGCAGTCCTTCTCTGGAGGCTACCACAACAGGGCCCCATCTCAGAAGCAGAAAGAGCTGCTCTTACCAGACTTCAGACCTGTTGGAATTTCAACGTTGAACTGCTCAGCCTCCAGAACTGCCAAGGGGGAATGAAGGTTTCCAGTCTGGGAAGTAATTTCTCACCCCAGAACTGTGGCAGAACTTACCATCTGTAGCACTTCTCTGAATATACTTACTTGGGCAATAGGCAAAGAGAATGTGGTCCTTGTGTTCTACTACCTGATGCGAATGAGTTATCAATTACAACACAGTACACTGAGACCTACTAGAGGCTATGTCCAAGTGAGAGACTGAATGTACAGTGGACAATGGCCAGATCATACATAAAAATAGAACTGACCCACAATCTGCAGCAACTAGCTCAGGAAAGAAACCCATTAATTCCCTTTGCCATCCCCAGAAGCAAGTCTGCTTTCTATACTAGAATTGCAGAAAGACTAACCACAGAAAGCCAATGGTCTATTCACCCCTAAATAATCACACAGGAATACCCACTGATAGCTGCCTGCAACCTACTCATGTTAACAACCTCCAATCAGAACATACTTGAAGCCTTCCTTTCTTCAACTATGCTATGATTTAAATGTGCCCCCCCCAAAAGTTCATGTGTTGGAAACTCAAATTCATATGTCAATGGTAGCTTAGAGCAGGGCTTCGGGGAGGTAATTAGGGTTAGAAGAGTTGATGAGGGTGGGAACTCATCGTGGCATTAGTGACTTTCTAAGAAGTGGAGAGATCCATGCTAGCACACTTTTGTCTTGCCATGTGATGTCCTCTGTTAAGGTGCAACAAGAAGGCCCTCACCAGCTGCTGAGGGTTTGCCAGTGCCATGGGCTTGGACTTTTAGCCTCCAGAACCATGCACTTTTCTTTCTAAATTAAAAAAAAAAAAAGATAAACTCGAAAACGTAGAATTGCAAATTAAAGTGTGTACTGTCTTCTCAATCTTTGGTGCCTATTGCTAGCTTTTTCTCTTGATAAAATTTACCAAGCTAGACTCCATGGGCTCCATGTGAAGCTGGCTTTTCCACATCTACATGGGTGTTCTCATGCCTGTTCATCTGCAATGAAAAACCTCAAGGAAGAAAACGTATCTCCCCATTTCAGTCTTGATTACCAGAGTGGATAAATGCTTCTCATGCTTCATGAATCTGCCATTTTTATTCTTAGCCTATTACTCTATTAAGATTTTTACTCCTTTATTTATTTAAAGAAGATCTTTATATATTTTTTGTTTGTTTGTTTGTTTGTTTTTGGTACCGGGGATCAAACTTGGGACTTTGTGTTTGCGCAGCAGGCTCCAGAACCCCTGAGCTAAATCCCTGGCCCAAAGATCTTTATATATTAAGAATTAGCCTTTGATATATAATACATTTGCAGTTATTTCAGGTTTCTCGTCTGTCTGTTAATTTGGTATTATTTTGGTTTAGTTGTACAGAATTCTAAAATTCACATCAAATCAAATTTCTCAAGCTAGACTAAGCCCATGAGTGCATTTTCTCCACTGACCCTCCCACACCTTGAGGTTGGCACTCTCTTTATGCCTACTTTGCAGAAACGGAGGCTGAGCTGGAGGTGAAGCACCCAGAATCAGCACCCAGAGGTGAATGCTTTCATGTACACAGAAAGGCCAAGTACCATTTGCCTGTCTGGGAGACTGGTGGTGGCCATCTGGAGCCCAGCAGTCACCTGGCATGGCCACCCTGGAAAGAAAATCCATCTTCTAGGGTCAGAACTTCTGTGGGGAGATGATTTCTCTCCCCAGGACCATGTACGCTGCTGCAATGTCTTTCTAACAAATTCCTGTGTCTCCTTCTCTGCACCCTCGAGCCCTTCAAAGACCAATTTGCAGGCGGTTGACTCAGAAGTATCTATATTGTCTCTGGAGCACTGGGACTTCAGGAAGCACTCTACAATAAAGCAAATGGGGCCACTGCGAGTTGAACAGTAATTGTACTCGGAGCCAGCTCTCCCAAGGCTCGGGCTCCTTCCTGGGACTGCCATGGGCTCTTCCAGAGGCTGCTTTAACTCTTTCAGGCCACTGGGGTGCTATTTGACACGCAGAGCTGATCATTTGCTGAATGGTACCGTGGAGACTCAAAGAGTTAAGGCAGCTTCCAAAAGGCCCTAATTTTTTCCCAAACTGGGACTTGCACGCTGGGAGAATATTGCTCAATATTTTTTTTAAAAACTTTTATTTACTGACATTGTCTAAGCTACACCATCAAGCCCTGTGGCTGTCCCTCTGATGGAAGAAAGAGAAAATGATGCTCTAGTCTCTCAAGGAAAATAAGGAAGAACCCAAGCCCTTGAAGAGATGCTGGGGGAAAACTCAGCCTTACAATGACAGGAAGAACCTGGTTGGTGTTCCAGCCTGACCCGGATGTCACTGTTGCTCCCCTTACTGCAGAGTCGGGAGTTTTGTCTTTCAGTGAGTTTCTGCCATGACTTTACCTGACTTTCCCCAGCTAGCGTGACACGTGGGCAATCTCCTTAGCAAATTTAAAAGTAAAAAAGTACTACATCAAAGCTTTGTTGGAACAACAAAAAATGTTGCTTTTCAATTGTCGTTACATTCACCTTTAGTATCTGAATGATTGACTGCATTCAATGACATGAACTCTGTACCACTATCCGAATAGTTAGCCTAAGAATAGGCACACATGTGTACACACACACACACACACACACACACACTCTAAGTACAAGTAATTTTGTGGATTACTCCCCCATGTCATCCACTGTTATAGTTATCTATTGTTGCCTGAAAAACCACCCCAAAATTGAGTGGCTTAAAATAACGGCAGTCATCAATTTAGCTCATGAATCTGGAACTTGGGCAGGAGTCAATAAGGACAGCTCTGCTCTGCTCTATGCAGCTAGGGCAGCTCAGCAAGGCTGAGACCCGCTGCCAAAATCCCACTAGTGTAGCTGGAAGGTGGTTCTGGCTGTGGGCAGCAAGCACAGCTGTAAGGTCAGACCTTAAGTTTCTCTCTACATAGACCTTTCCTCAGTCCCATTCAACATCCTCGGTACAGAGCAGCCAGATTTTGAGAGTGAGTATTCCAAGCATCAAGAAGAAGCCTGAGTCTCCTGAGGCCTGTGTCAGCCAAGCCAAAACAAGCCATCATCAGCCCATCCAGATTTAAGGGGAGGGGACACAGACCTCCCACTGTGCATGGAGGAGTGTGATCCCTTTCCCACTGTCATCATCCACCACACCCATACATCTCCCATTATCCCACAAGGTCCCACACAAGACTATCTGTCCCACAGACCAGGAGATTGTACACTAACTTATGGGCATTCTCTGTCTTGCTTCCCATTTTCTTCCAAGTCCACATCCTAAGAACCATCTTCAACCACTACTTCCATAGCTCTAGCCTTGTGCATCTCCATATCACAGAATATCTCTAAGCATTGTGAGGACCTGGAGGCTTCCCTTCCACTCAAGAAAACTCAACCCAAGACCAGGACCAGCCCATGTTCACCACTGAATGCCTTCTTCTTGTGGCATGAGATCCTATGACCAAAAAGGCACTGAAAAGACCAAGGCCAAGGGCTCCTGGCTAGAAAAGAATAAGAGCCTCTTGAATCCTCCCTGCAAACATTGCCCTGCACACTGCCAGCTCATCGGCCCCGTGCCACTTCCTATGTGACGAAATAAAACCTTTTCCCTGTCTGCAACATCCTGCAGTCAGCTGCCCAGACATCACATGTGCATGGAGTAAAGTTGTTTGTGTGCCCAAAAGAAAAGTAAGGTCCTAGCCAGCAAAGTCATTGTCCTCCAGTGAGTCACAGGATAGATAGAGAAAGAGAAGCCAAATATGTCCCATCCTACACACACTGACATTACACAAGGGAGCCCCATGGTCAGCAATAGAGACTTGGGGTAGGCTAGCTGGGTTTGGTTCACACAGCTAACAACCTTGGCTGCATTATTCAACATCTATAAACCTCTTTCCTCTTTTGTAAAGCAGCAATAAAAATAACTCCACAGTGTTATTGCAAAGTCTAGGAAACATTCTACCTAAGCTCTGGTTAGCCAGTCACACCCTGTAAATATGACCTAGTTATCACCAGCTACAGCAACTGCTCACCTGGACATCAGGGGTTTACATCTTGGCCCTGCCCCTGGCTAACTTTCAAACTTAGCACATTGACTTAGTCATTTTTTCATCATTAGGACAAAATACCTGATACCCACAACTTAAAGGAGAAGAGGTTTATTTTGCCTCAGGTTTTTAGTTCATAATTGGCCAGCTCTAAGGCAGGAAAGCACAGCAGAGGGGTCTAGGGGAAGAAAAGCTGCTCACCTCATGACTGTCAGGAAGCAGAGAAAGAGAGAAGGGAGGAGTTAGGGAGAGTAATAAACCCTTCCAGGTCACACCCCAGTGACCTGCCTCTGCTGATTGACCCCACCTCCTAACAGCAAGTCAACTATAGCCCGCCATGGTCCAGTCCTCTCCTGACAGCCCTGCCTAGGAATCCACAAGGGTCTTGGAGGACATCTAAATGTAAACCATGACAGGTGTTACTTCACCCCAGGATCATTTTATTTCTCTGGATGCTGCTCCATTTACTGCACTTACTTGCCAGGAAAAGATCAAAATTCAAAGTCTGCTTTCTACTCCATGTATATTATTTTTGCATATCATAACGTTGAAAAAATTGTAAATTGAACCATCCTATGTCAATGACCTTGTGTCTATGGTTCAGATAGCACCAGCCAAAGGCAGAACAGAGTCATATTAAAAGAGGAAGGAAGGAAGGAAGGAAGGAAGGAAGGAAGGAAGGAAGGAGAAAAGGAAAGGAAAGAAAAGAAAAGAAAAAA
>NW_004624928.1:1215292-1237334 GCF_000247695.1 Heterocephalus glaber
GGCCCAAGACCTCCTGCGGCCGGCCGCCCCGGCCCCTGCAGCCAGCTGCCGGGTCTCCGGAAACTGACGTCTTCCAGCAACAGACCTCGAGAAGACAGCTGGTTAAAATCCTTATTTGTCAGGAAAGTTGATCCAAGAAAAGATGCTCATTTGAATCTCCTAGCCAAAAAGGAAACGAGCAGTCTGTACAAGTTACAGTTTCACAATGTTAAACCGGGATGCCTAGAAGAATACAACAAAATTTGTCGAGAGATGTTACCAAAGGTTCATGAAGATAAACATTATCCTTGCATTTTGGTGGGAACTTGGAACACGTCTTATGGCGAGCAGGATCAAGCTGTCCACCTCTGGAGGTATGAAGGAGGCTACCCCTCCTCATGGAGGTCAGGAGTAAACTCAGAGGAAATCAGGAATTTGCGAATTTCCGTAAGGCAAGAAGCAACATGCTTCTCTCAGAAGATCCAGCTGCTCCTGGAGTTCAGTTTCTGGAATGAACCTGTCCTCCGGTCAGGACCTAACATCTACGAACTCAGGTCTTAGCAGCTCCGAACAGGGACCATGACTGAGTGGGGCAATTACTGGGCCCGTGCAATTTGTTTCCGACAAGACAACAATGAAGCAGTGGGAGGATTCTTCTCTCAGATTGGGCAGCTATACATGGTGCATCATCTTTGGGCTTACAAGGATCTGCAGAGCCGAGAGGACATGAGGAACTTAGCCTGGCACAAACCCGGCTGGGAGGAGCTGGTGTATTACACAGTCCCACTCATTCAGGAAATGGAGTCACGAATCAGGATCCCTCTGAAGACCTCTCCCCTGCAGTAAAGCTAGAGAATGAGTCTGTACCCACGTAAATGTCTGTGGCAAGTATTTATCATGAATTAATTTAATTGTATATCAAGTGAAAAAAGAAACTGAATTATAAATGGCTGTACATAGCTTACAGGAGGCTCTTTTCTCTAAAGCTGACGTAATCATGAGAAAGGAGACCGTATTACAGTGACTGTAGCAGTGCTCCGCCAGCCTCTCTGAGACCCCCATAAATTTGTCAAACCAACTGTGGAAGACTTAGCCTTCCCTCCCTCCCTCCCTGCCAGATTAAAATTGGAATCATTTCAGAATAAGATTCCAACCATGAAAAAAAAATCAACCATTTCTTCTAAAAAGCAAATGCATTTTTTTAATCACAGGTTTTGACAAATTTCTTGTACTCAGAAGAAATACGAATTTTATCATGTTTCTCAAGCAGTTTTCCCGAGTCTCAAGCTAGGCACTGTTATGAGTGTACCCAGCACTGGAGATGTTTGAATTCACTCTCCTTTCTCACCAGTCGGAATAGAGCCGGCCGTGGAGGACAAGGTGCATTTAACTAGTAATTCGCACAGGGCACATGGCGCCCCCATGACGGGGGAAGAAGGCCTGAACCTATGTACCATATGTGATTTTTGAAATGAACACATTGAATAACACTAATTTTTATTTGTCATATTTTTCTATAAAACAAGTAGTACTTGGCAAAGAGGTTTTATTTTGTAAAGAATCACTTGTAACCTCCATCGGTCCCCGGTAAGGGTTTCAGGAAGCACATAGCGGACTCCCAAGACGGTGTGGAGGGCAGTGCATGATGAGGTTTTAGTTGGCCTAAAGCTGCATACAGTGCTTGGCCTCGCTCTGTGTGATTTCCTTTTAACACAGTGTGCCAATCTCCTGACTGTAATCATGTGAGTGACCTGGTGAACTGGAAAATTCCATGTGCCCCACAAGTTGAAGAATTTATGTGTAAAATAAAGCGTGCAGAAATCTCATATCAGATGTCAAACTTTTACATGTGACTGGTTTCCTCCAAGAAAATACCAAAGTCAATAAACCCCTCTCAGTTTTCACATAAAAAAATAAAAAGACTGAGGCACTGTGCAGCACGTCCCAGCTCAGAGCTCTGCTCCAGCCTGTGAAGAGGAGAGAAAAGGAGCAAAGCCCACCACTCTGAATGAGAACTTGGCTTCTGACTCACTCTGAAGGGCAGCTCCCTGCCTGGCCACAGAGTCCGTGAGATCCTATTTGGTCTTTGACCACAAAGGTTCTTGAGTGGGTGAGCGACCTGCAGTCATTCTTCAGCCCAGAAGGCCATTGGGACAGAACAAGCCAAGGCCAGCTTCACACCTGCCCAAGAGATGACTGCTTCCACAGAAACAATGACAGGAAGAAAGAAGGGTCCTCCCTGCAAGGTGTTTGGGGTTAATCATGGGAGAAAACCAAAGAGAAGAGGAATATCTCTGACAAGAAGTTGCCAAAGCAGCAGCCTGAGAGTTGGCTACACAAGATCAGGTCCATGTCAAGTCTCCAGATTCCCTGGGCTGAAGCAGGTGACAGCCGCTGAGGCCGACTATACATAGCATCAACCTCCAGCCACACCCTGACCCTCACAGGTCACCCCTTCCATGCCAGGTCTCACTGATAAAGGACCAACTTGTCAGGCGGGACCCCACACCCCAAGAATGCAGCACTTTCCAAGCAGCAAAGACCATTCAAACTCTCTCCTGTGCATTGCCTTAGCACAATGAATATCCAGACCATCCTGAAGAGTCCAGTATAGAGAGTTGAGCTCCTCTGAGCAAGGGCTTTTTTCAACCGAAGTAGTTCAGGACTCTTATAATCACCCAGGAGCCTCAAATCCCAAGCCAGGCATGGTTTCCATGACAACCAAGCTATGCATAAGGCTTTGACGTTAAGGGCCTCATTGCATGGAAAATGATACAATATTTTAGATTTTGATATTTCCAAAAGAGCCCTTCATAGACATCTTGGAAGAACACTGCTTTTCCGTTATAAAACTCAGGACAGAATGGTTACAGGCTTCACTGCTTACACAAGGGCTTTTATTCCAACAAATATTTTCAGGCTTTAGATACAGCTCACATTTTATCTGCACTATACCTCCCATCTCCCCCATCTTCCTTCCCAGCAGCAGGTCCTAATTAAGAAGGCCGAGGACCCAGACAGGGTTTTATTAGTCAGAACTAAAGAGAAACAACAGGTTTGTAGGCATTGCAGGACTTAATAAAAGAATACCGATATTAAGTAAATGATGAGAAGCCTGTAATATTCAGCCTCTACCGGGCTCATCAGAGGTGGGCTCTAGGGATCCAAAGCAGAGGCGATTGTGTCAGCAATTCGGGACACGGTGGAGGTAGGATCAGCAACAGCTAGGCACATGGACCATCGGTGCCAGGCAGCTGCAGAAAGGTGCGGCCCTGTCTGCTTCCCATACACTATCACTCTGCAGTCCTCATCTCCACTTACCCTGTCCCGCATCAGAATAGTGTTGATTTCTCTTCACAGACAAGGAAACTGAGGTCACTGGTACCTCGCTAACTTGACCCAGAATGCACAGCTAGTGAAGGGCAGAGCCAAAGTTGGATCCCTGGGCTATCTGATCTGAAGGCCCATGTGCTCAATAGCAGTACAGTGGGGCTTTGATGATGGGGCAGGGCAGGGACACAGGATTCAAGCCCAGGCTCAGTGGTTAGAGAGCCCACTGTCTCTGGGCCTCACATCCCAGAGCCGTAGAGTGAGATAACAGAAATGAGAATAGCATTTCGAGGAAAGATGCTAGGGAGCACAGGACTGGGGTAAGCAGAGACCCCAAGACTCTTCTGTCTGAAAGAGGATCTCTTACTCTTTCTAGCCCACTACCAGGATTACCACATCTGCCAAGTGCATAAAGGGAAGATGGAAATCTGGTTTTCATGTTTTTACAAAGCCACCTTACCTAGGGTATTTTAGGACAACAATATCAACAGAGTAAGATGACTTGCTTCTGAGCAACCAAGCAGAGGCCACTTGTGTGATATTAAAGCCACCAACTTCAGTTTTCAGTCATTCTAGAAGTGACCTCAAGTCTCCATCACCTTACAGATTCAAAATTAAGAACAGTAGGGTGGCTCCAGTTAACAATATGCTAGTGCATATTTTCAAATAACTAGAAGAGAAGATTCTGCATGTCCTCCCCACAGATGTGGTAAATGGTTGAAGTGGTTGATAAGTGCCCTAATTTGATCATTCATTATACATTGTAAACATGTGTGGAAACATCACACAGCACTCCATAAACACTGACAATTACTGTGTATCACTTTAAAACAATCTTAAAATGTGCATGGAACCAGAAGAGATCCAGAACTGCCAAAGCAATCTTGAGAAGGAAAAAAAAAGCAGGAGACATCACAATTCTCGATTTCAAGTTATATACTCCAAAGGTGGAGTAACAAAACCAGCATAGTACTGGCACAAAAATAGACATATAGACCAAAGCAACAGAATAGAAGAAACAGAAACAAGCCTATGTACCTACAGCCAACTGATTTTTGACAAAAGTGTCAAAAACATACATGGGAGAAAAGATAGCCTCTTTAACAAATGGCACTTGGGAAATGGGTTACCCATGTGCAGAAAAATGAAATTAGACCAGTATCTCTCACCTTGTACTAAAATCAAATATAAATGGGTCAAAGGCCTAGATATAAAACAGTTTTAAACTACTACACTTGATCTTAGACAAAAGGCCAAGAAGCTGAAACACTTTGAAACTTCTAAAAGTCAAAGAGGGGAAAACATTTGAAACCATGGGCACAGGCAAGGACTGCCTGGGCAGAACGCCAACAGAACAAGAAATAATACCAAGAACCAACAGGTAGGGCCACATCAGATTAAAAAGCTTCTACACAGCAAAGTAAACAATTGACAGAGTCAAGAATCAAACTACAGAAAAGGCAGAAATTGCCAGCTACACTGCTGATAAAGGACTAATGTCTAGAATACACAAGGAACTCAAAATAATCCCCCCAGACCAGCAACACATTTTAAATACGGGCAAATGAACTGAAAAGAAGTACTTTTCAAAGGAAGAAGTACAGGGCTGGGGATGTAGCTCAGCAGTACAGTGCTTGCCTGGTAAGCACAAGGCCATGAGTTCAATTCCTGGTACCAAAAAGAAGTACAAATGGCCAATAAATAGGGGAGAAAAATGTTCATCATCTGTAGCCTTTAGCAAAATGCAAACTAAAGTTACTCTGAGATTCTGTCTCATCCCATCAGATCAGCTGTTGATGGATGTTGGGGAGCATCTCTGCATTATTGGTGGGAATGTGCAGTAGCACAACCACCACGGAAATCATTGTGGAGCTGCCTCAGAAAACTGGAAATTGAAATTCTATGTGACCCGGCTATACCTTCTCTGTGTATGTTCCCAAATGAGTTAAAGATAACAACTATATTGATAGTTCACACCCAAGTTTATAATAGTGTAATTTACAATAGTTAAGCTCTGAAAACAGCTAAATGCCCATTCACAGATGAATGGATAAAGAAAATGAGGACATATATATATATAGATATATATATCAGCCATAAAGAAGAATTAATTCGATTCATTTTCAGGAAAATGGATGGATCTTGAGACAATAATGTTAAGTGATATAAGTCAAACACAAAAAAGTTAAATATCACATGGTTTCTCTCTATATGAGAAACAAAATTATAAACAAATTAGAGTAAAATAAAGGCAGAGTTTTTGAAATCGGAGAAGGAGATCAGGATAGGAGAATCAAAAATGATCAAGATATATTTATATATATATACTAATTCCCCCAAAAGAATGCAAACATCATATATTACAAACACACATCAAGTTTTTAAATTTCTAACTTTAAATAAAATTTTATCAAAGGAATTCTGACCTTTAGGAACAGGGGGAGAAGACTCAGCAGGCTCCTCCGATGTCCTGGGCTCCCATGTGCCAACTGCTGGTATTCCAGAAACTTCCTTTCTAGCATATCCCAGAGAGCCGTGGGGCTGGGGCTCTGCCCTCCAGGTGGGGAATCAGGCTGCCCTTCATTTTGGGAGCCTGGGTCCTCAGCTCTATCTTCAGTCTTTGGGAACTCTCCAGCCTCCATGCTTGACAAAGCAGATCTGAATCCAGAGCAAACAAATGAAAATGAAAAGTACTGCCTGCCTTGTCACTTCCTGGCGATCGTCTGTGGGACGAGGTTCTGTACTCATTCTGCTCAGTTCCTACTGATGGCAGTTCCTCTAAGAACCTGAAACTCATCCAAATGAGGAAGGCTTTTGAATAAAGAGAGTCATATTTGGATGAAAGTAACATGTAACTGACAATCCAGTGTGTGCCAGGCATCGGGCTATACTCACTACACAGACAAAGAGCAATGGCTGTGCTTGTCCTCCGTATGTAAGGAAAGAAACCCTCAAGGCCAAGATGAATGAGCAACCAGACCTCAAGTCCAAACACAAGCTTTTAACACTAAAGCTTGCTGGTATTTTTTAATTACTCCCTACTTTAACAGTAAGTAAAGGAGATGTGTAAAGGGCCAATAGAAATAATCCAATGTGTGTTTAAATTTTTTTAAATATTATAGAAAAAGATGCATTGCCATGAATACCCCCCCAAAATACTCCCCCTTGGTTCAAACACATGTATCCCATCATTCCTGCCACCTTCTGAAGCAGTTCTGCAAGTCTTCTTTTGTGAGCATCTTTACCAAGTATGATCAAAAGTACAATGAATGTTGCTGCCAAGTGCCATCCAATGGAAAAGCGGATTCATAAAAACACTACAGTGTGTTCTCAACCACCATATTCAATGAATCTGGCATTACATGACTTCTGGCTCTTTCCCAAAGTCAAAATGATCATGAAAGGTTTTGAATTGATTCAGGACATCAAAGCAGCCATGACAGTTTAACTAAAGACACTCATGAAAAAGGACTTCCAGAGCTGCTTCAGAAAGTGGCAAGAATGATGAGATAACTATTTAAAATGAGGAGACTATTCTAAGAGAAATTAATGGCATGCATCTTTTACTGTAATAAATTTTATAAATTAAATATTCACCATGTTTCAGTCATGCCTAGTATTTTACCAGTATTTGTAAAGGCGTGTAATTCTTTTTTAAAAAGCATTATTTATTTTTAAAATTGCTTAACGAAGATATAATTCATGTACCATACAATTCACACATTTAAGGTTATGTAATTCCATGCTTGGGGTGTATTATATCATTACATTTGTAAAGTTGTAGCAGTGTATATGTGTGTCATTTCAACTATTTTTCAGTCCACAACTAAGTAGCATAAGTACATTCACAGAGGTATGCAGCTGTGGCCACTGCTTATTTCCAAACCTTTCTGGAAGGTGTGTGATTCTACATCAAATAATCACTTCCTTCTACTTCATGAGTCTGGAAAGATAGATCCTTCATTCTCAGCATTATGTTTGTTCACACTCAACAGTTTTAGAGGACCCTGTCCTCACAATGACCCTATAAGTCCCCAGGCTTACAGGAGCCCTCTACAAGTGCACACGGAGATGATTTGTGCAGACCCAGAGCCCAGAGCCAGTAGATGAAAATAGCCAAGAACCATTTCTCTGATACCTCCACACCTATCTTTGACTTTTCAGTTGTTCAACTGTTTAGGTGAGTGGTGATTAACTCACAGCGTAGCAGAGGGTTGTGGTTTGTTTGTCTGTAATATAATAAACTCTAAGGACAGATTGAAGTGTCCAGACTCCCTGCAAGAAGCATCCCACAAACTCAATGCCACCATGTGGGAACCTACCCACAATCGCAGAGTAGCAACCAGAGGGACACGCAGAGGCAGGTCACCTGGAGTCTTGCTCTTGGCTACACAGCAGAAGGGGCACCTCATGCTCTATTTCTGGTTCAGCCATACATTCTTTGGAGGCTAGAATGGGAGTCAGTCCTGTGTCACTTGGGAAAGCTAACCATTCCCCCTTGAAATTTTCTCAAACTTTATGTGTACGAACCTGTGTGTCCCTGGCTTCTCTTCAATCACACATGCTTCTTAGCTCAGACTTCATTTACAGAAATCATTTCCTTTGAGTGAACAAGTTGTTGTATATCCACACAATGAAATACTATACAACCCATAAAAATGGAATGAACTATTGACACACGAGTATCAAAACATTTTGCCAAGTTAAAGAATCAAAACACAAAAGACCTCAAGTAAATGATTCCATATGTGAAACTAGAAAAGAAACTATCTTGTTAGAAAACAAATCAGTAGCTGCTGGAGACTGAGAGTGAAGAGGAAGGAGTTTGATGGCAGGGTCAAAATGGAATTTTTGTGGCTATGATAATGTTTGATATTGACTGTGGTGGTGGCTACATGCATGTTTACATTTGATAAAACTTGTGAAATGTAAGCTTTAAAAGTGTGGCTATAGTTTGGATCTGAACTTGAAAGGTTGGCCCCGAACTTAGTGTTCTTGGCAAGTGACAGGACCTTTAAGAGCCAGGGCCTAGTGGGAGGTCTTCTGGTTATTGGAGGCATGGCCTCCACAGACCTGGGGGGACCCTAGCCCTCCCTATTTCTGCCTTTCTCTTTCCCATTATGAGGCTTCCTTGCCACTCTACTGCCATGAGCAAGAGAATCATTCGGTCATGGACCAAAACCTCCAAAACTGTGAGCCAAAATGAACCTTTCTCTAAGATGACTTGCTCTAGGTATTTGTTGCAGCCATAGAAAGCTGATGCTGGTGTATTTTATATATGTAAATTCCAGCTCCAAGTCAGTTAAAAATTATATGGAGAATGAAGACTCAGTTGCACATTGAAAAGCAGAATACAAAACAGTATAAAATCAGAAAACATTTTCTTAGTACAAAAGCCATGTCAGTTTATCGTCAAAAACTGGGAAGGAAGGAAATATCAGGAAGAACATAAAATCTGCCTATCCCCAGAAAAATGATTGCTGATATTTCAGTTTGTATCTATAACTGTGTTGTCTAATAAGAACATACTTTAATGCTGCTAAAGCAAGGTTTTTATATATACTTTGCTTTAACTGGGTGGTTGGCTGGGGCTTGGGGGAGACTCTTGGCTTCTTTCGGGGGGTTGAACCCCAGGGAGGGCGGTGGAGCTGCTCACAGTCAACTCTGTCCCTGACTTGGACAGGCTCCTGTCTGGCTTTGTTCACTTACTCATGGAATCCCTGGGCTTCTGCTCCTTGCTCCTACCCTCTTGAGCACAGCCTCTCCCCCAGGACCTAATATCCTCTGCTTGCCTGCATTTCCAGGGCCCGGTGCTTCCTGCGTCTCACTATTTTCACTCAGCATTATGTCCCCAGATCGGAGCATTGTCAAGTCTGCTCCCTCTAACACAGCCTTGTGCCCCAAAGTGGACATCATATCCTTATTAACTTGTTTGTTCTCAAAGTGACTTGGATGGCTGGATTATGACTTCTGGGTCTGCACACAGTGCCACAGGGGACAGGTCCATGCAGGTCCCCTCAGGGACCTCATGAGACTCTAATACGTCCTCAGGAGCAGCATACTTGACTGAAGGACACATGCCTGCCCAAGGCTACCTGGTCTCACAAGACGGCTCCAGAGAGCTGCACCAACCACCCTGCTCCACCGGGCAGGCCAGGGCTCCCTGTCGCTTCACTGCCTCCTCTCACCTTGCATCATCCGGCTTTCTGATTGAAGTCACCCTGTCATCTCATCAAACCACTGAACATGAACATCTCTCCAGATGGGGTTCCTCTCTGTGACCTGACTTCTATCCTGAGCCTACTTTTCCTTGCCTTCCAAGACAGAAAATGTTCTAGAAGCCAGTCTCTTGCTTCCGATCCATTTGTCTTATAAATTGCTGATAACTTTCTGTCCTTAAGATCCTCATCACCTTCATTTTCAATGGCCTTGTGCTAGCCAAAATAATGTTGATGGTTTATTTCACAATCCCACTCACCAGGCATGTAAGGAGTTACCATAAACAGCACTGGTGCAGCCATCTTTGGGTCTACTCAGGATCAGTAACAGTCCATAACACCTCCCAGAGTCCTAAACGCAGGTAAACTTTCTAGGCTCTTGGCCCATATTTCCCAGGAGTCTCCCTTAGAGCACCGCATCAGCCAGCAGTTAGTACCACCTTTTAAAAATCCCGAAGATTTGACAGGTACAACAGAAACAAAAGCTGATGCCGCCCTCCTATCCCTGGCTGCACGGTCACTGCAGCGGGAAGAGCTGAGCACAAGTCTGACTGCCTGCTCCCCACCTCTCCTGAGCTCTCTGCAGCTGCTGTCCTGGAGTCAGACCGGTGTTTATACACAGTGGAGTACTATTCTATCATAAAGAAGGATAAATTTGGTTCATTTTTAGGAAAACAGGTGAACCGTGAGACTATAACTTTAAGTAAAATAAATCAGACACACAAGCTTAAATATCTCATGATTTCTCTTATATAAGCAAGCCAAAGTATATATAACTTAAAGAGCAAAATAAAGATAGGTAATAGGAAACAGGGAGGTGGATCTCTTGCAAATGGAAGGGAATCAAAAGATGTAGGAGAGAGATGTAAAAAGAATTAAGATGTATCATGTACAGGCACCAACTTCCCAAGAGGAATGCAATCACTATGTACTGCAAACGTAATATAAAAATAAAAATTATAATTAATATTATAATAAATCATAATTATAATATGTCATTATAAATGAATTCATTGTAAATAAATTGGTATAGATTATAAATAAAAATAAATTAATAAATAGAATGATATAGATTGTAAAATTATAAATAAATTAATAATATGAATTATAATAAAATATAATTGATAATAAAAACACAAACTAAGAAAACAGAATTGGACTCCAGAATACGCTCTCTGCATGGGTTCTTGGCAGGAGTCCTCACCCTCTCCTCTCCTTGGGACTTTAATGACCCAGAGAGCCACATCCCCAGGAAGCACTAGCTCTCCAAAAGAAAGATCACTGTATTTGTGAGGGCCTGGGGCAAAGTAGCTGCTCAATAAATAAAGAGCTCTTGACTGAGTAAGGCAGCATCTGAAGTCAGGGAAGAGGGTGCCCCCTCCTAACAGCAACATAAACTTGAGACTCCTCTGTCCTCTCCCTTACCTTCATCTGTAGAACTGTGCTTCTGCTCTTCTGTGAGATTCCTACTCCGATATCCCCCAAACAGGAAAGCCACTGTGTGGAGACCACGCTGTCATCTGTGTCACCAAGAGCCCAGCCCTGTCCCTGCTCTGTGCTCCTGCACACCTAGAGCCGCCCGACCCCCGGAGGGGTGCTGCACTCCCACTCGGATGCCAGCGCTGTCCGGTATCACTCCCTGTGTGACTGGCCCCTCTGAGGACCAGCACAAGGGCCCCTCCCGGGAAAAGCAAGCGCTGAGCCACAGCAGGGCTCGGGTTCGGAACGGAAAGCAACGGACTTGCAGGGAAAGTGCCTGAGCTGGCCGCCCCCTCTGTGGAGCAGCCCTGTTTGCTGAACCGAAACGCGCCCTCACCTTCTGGAACCCAGAGTTTGGAGAAACAAGAGTTTCTAACAAATGAGGATCCGGGAAAGGGCCGGGAGTCGCTGTCTGACTCACACATCGGGCCACGGCCCCCCCACCCCACCTTCCACCCTTCACCTTCGCCCACTTTTGTTTGGCCTGAAGGGGAGCAAGTGGCCTTTCGGCAGGTGAGGACTGGCAGGAAAAAATCCACCTGCTACCAAGGTGCGTCCTACGCCGGCAGGACCGCTGCTGCACAAACTCAGGAAGAAGGACACGTGGGTGCCAGGGTTCTTGGGGACATCTCTGGGGCCACAGCTATGACAAGGCATCTACTTGCCTTGGGCACTAGATTTAGGGACAGGGCAGAAAATGATAAATTAATGCATTACGTTTAAAAACCAAATCAGTGCAAAAACTCCATGATGAACAAAATCCCAAAATTTTAAATAAAGTCAGGATCCTCCCCTGCACTTGCCTAAACCTTTCTCTTCCCCCTGGCCTGTTCCTGTGGGAATATAAGCTCGGACCAATTTTCACCAAAATCAACAGCTTTAACTGCAGCTCCCCTGGCAGGAGGAGCCCAGTGGCTCCAAGCACAAACTCCAGCCAGGCAGTTCAGGATGAACGCAATGGGCACAGATGGAGGCTTGAGATCCATGTCTACCTCTGTGCCCTTCTCACCTCCCTGGTAGGACTGGGGGACAGGCACTTATCTGTGCCAACCTGGCCCAGGCAATTCCGGGCACCTCTTTACTATCGACCCCCATCCTTCAACATCAAAGCTCTCGGGGGGCGCTGAGCCCAGGCAGAGAGATGGCTGCCCAGCCCTGTCCCCAGCCAGACACACTGATTCCCAGCTTGAATCAGGCCCAGCTGCCCCTCCTGCCTGGCTTCCTCACAGCCAGAATGGAGTCCTTGAGATCTTGCAGCAAAACCTGCAGCCACTGGCGGGGATTGGAGGCAAAGAGAAGACATCAGCCCAAATGGTCCCCACAGTGGCATCTTAGCCAGGTTATTTTGAGGGTCACTGTACTGAGGGTGGGGTGCAGCGGGCAGAGGGAGAGGAGAGGGATTGTCCATGGCCTCAGCAGCCCCAGGCACCCTGGCCTGTCCTGCGGGGTGTCGCAGCCCATGCACCAGCCCCTTTGAATTCCCTACCAGGGCAACACCTGGAGCCCCAGGGAGCCAGGGGGCTCCGGCTGAATGAAGGTCCTGAGGGCTGTTTGACAACCCTTTGAGAGCTGTGCAGGGAGGTAAGAGTCTGGAAGCAGCCCTAGGAGCTAAGATGCCGTGAAGGTATCCGGGAAAAGCCATTTCAGGGCAAAAAGACTTGAGAAGTGACCCCGAGGGTGGGTCAGAGGCAGCCTGGGCCCCCACTCTGCAGTCCAAGAGGAAGAGTTGCTTAGATTGAATGGAGGGACACGATGTTCTTCCTCCATTCTAGGAGGATGTTCTAGGCACATCTGTGACTTTACCCATTTCCCACTGTACACTCCAGGATTCACTTCTCACCTCTACCCAGGGCCATAGCCCCAGGCCCTGGAGCTGGGGGAGCCTCAAGCCAGATGGCACTGAATAGAAAAGCAGAACCATGCCTGTGATACCTGTGTGACCTGCTTCCCTTCAAAGCCAGATCCCAGCTGCCTGCAGCAGACCCGGAGACCCTTGCCTAACACCTGCAAAGACAGAACCTCCACCCCCACCTGTGGCTCTCAGAAAAAAGCCCAAAGACTCATTGTCCCAAATGGGCTCGGACTCCCAGGGTGGGGCTAGGCCTGCTTCCCTTTCCTGGCCTTTCACATTCACAAGAACCAGTTAGAGGCAGGTTGGAGAGAGGCAGGAGACAAAGGTGACCATGCTCTGTGCTGTGAGCCTGCATCTCACTGCCGGAGGATGTGGGGAGCAGGCAGAAGGAGGACAGGAGGCACAAGGTGCACCCGTTGTCTCTGCCTTCCAAGCAATACAAGCCACTGGTATTGCCGAGGACAGGCAGGGGCTCAGCAACCAGGACAGTCACCCTCACTGCTGGAAATGCAACAGGGACCTGACGCTGAGACACCAAATGGCCATTTCTGAGAATAGCGAATGCACCCCACAGTTCCGGTCCTGGGTGACCACCCTGGAGAGAAATGGACACTTATGTTCACAAGAAAACCTACATGGAAGCATTGTGGAAGGTCTGTTCAAAGTTTCCAAACCCTAGAGAAAAGCACACAGGTCCCTCCAGGCCTGAATAAACTCATGGGCACAGGCACCCACGGGACCCTCTCAGCAGTGAA
The DNA here is from genome assembly GCF_000247695.1 of Heterocephalus glaber. The sequence continues at coordinate 1,228,906 of NW_004624928.1, forward strand.
AAGGACCCCCGACCTGCCAGGCCCCAAAGACAACAAGCCATCAACAGGAGCCAGTCCTGAGGCCCCTTGCTGTCTTGTTTCCTTCTAGTGGGATTTTTAGAACAGCAAAACTTGGGGGACAGAAAATAGATCCCTAATTACCAGGGATTGGGGGTAAGAGGGTGACTACCAATGGCAGATGGGAATTTGGAGGGACAGCGTGTTTGTCAAAGTGAACTAGCAAAAAGGTTAAGTTGTTTCTGTGCAAATGATAATGCAATGAGCCTGAGGATGAGAGAGAGCTAATAGAAAAGCAAGAGGTGAAAATTTTAATCCTGCAGCCTTTATTTGCTATACTGGGGACAGAAATAGCTCTGTACAAAAAGCTCACTCTATACTGACAAGGTCTCATGATGTAAACCAGGCTGGCATTGAACCCATGGAGATCCTCCTGCCTCAGCCTCCTGAGTGCTGGTATTACAGACATGCGAAATGCCTTCTCTTTATTTTTGCAACAGCAGATAGCAGCAGTATCATATAGGCATTGGAAGTGGGGCTCAGTGAGGTCCCCAAGCTTCCCGTGGAGACAAAAGTTTTATACACCTGACACCAAAGCTCACATGCTCCTGCTGTTACTATACTCTCTCCTTCTCAGAATGCCACAGGCTGGGGACCCAGATGTCTATCATGGATAAACAGATAAAAAACAAAATTATGTGTATTGTCCGTACAAATAATTCAATGAACTATTACTCCACTTTAAAAAGGAAAGGGATGCACACACAGGCTATAGCACCGATGAGATGAGAACATTGCGCTGAGTGACATAAACACACACCAAAGAGCAAATCCTAAATAGTTCCACTCCCTGAGACCCCAGAGCAGCAGAGTCACAGAGATGGGAAGTAGAAAGGTGGGTCCAAGAGAGGGGGAAGGAAGGGAAGAGCTGGTGTTCAGTGGGCACAGAGCTGCAGTTTGGAAAGACAGAAAGTCCTACAGATTGATAGTGACCGAGGCTACCCGGGACTGTCCATGTGCTTCATGCCACTGAACCGTGCACTGAAAAATGGTTAGGATGGTGAATTTTATGTTATGCCTATTTGGTAACAAAGTATAAATAAAATAAATAGGCTGACTGGTAGGTAGATAGATACGTAGACATTAAAGGAAGAGGGGATAATCTGTCCAGTTTACTGGCTAATAACAGTGACAGTAGCATCTATGCAGTTCTTGTTGCACACTGGGCCTGTGCCATGAGCTCTGCATGTGTGGGCAGAAACTGATTTAATTGTACCCACAGTCCCTGGCACAGAGACCACTCTCCTGTAGAGAGCAGGACACAGAGTCCCATGCCTTTGAGCAGCACCCCGGGGTGTGCTCACACAGCAATCAAGGCTGAGACACAATTCCTCTGGCTTGGGACTTCAGGAGACACACTTGGCCCTGCACAGGAAGACAACAGGGGATCTAGGGGAGCTCTATACACCACACCTGTGTTAGGTCCAGGCAGAGAGGACAGCACTAGTGTAGAAAATTCAGCAGCAAGGTTGGAATAGGAGACAGGATGGCCTAGAGGACATAAGGCCCAAGAGCTTGCAGAAATGGGCAAGATCATCCGATTCCCGAAGGAAGTAGTACAGGGCCCGAGGGCACTGTCTGCAAAATGAATACAGGGAAGGAGGAAGGGCAAACGTGGGCACCAAGGGAAGGCTGGCAGCAGGCAACAGGCCCAACTCATCCCTGCTCAGCACAGTTGAGACCTTCCACCCCCTCATGCCCCCAGGGAGAGCCTGTTCCTGAGGCTATGGCCCTAAAACTTCCAAATCCCCTGGAGACATTGTCAAAACCCAGATTTCTCAGCCCCAAACCCACAGTTCCCTTTTGGTAGGCTTGGATGGGGCCCAGAGCCTGGGGTCTCTAACAAGTTCCCAGGGTAGGGGGTAGCTGGTCAGGGAGCACTCCATAAGATCCCCTACCACACAGGAGCCCTGGAGAGGGACTTTGGGCACAGAAGCCTCTGCCATCTGGCCCTGACCACCCCCTCCATCCCAAACAGTGGACCAAGCAGACAGCCCTGAGCAGCGTGTGGGAGAGAACGGAAAGGTGCACTGACACCTCACAGCTGGCCATTTGGCCTCACGCTGGTCCCAAAGGTGGGCACCAGGTGCCATGCAGACAAGGAGCCTGTAGCATGCTCTGTCTGACCCCAAGCCTCCCAGCTCTCTGCTGCCCTGGCCATTCAGCCCCTTGAAAACTATCCTTGCCCCATCTGCCTCCACCTGCCCACCCTGTGCCCAGGCCCTGCCCAGCTGCAGGCCCAGGCTGTCCCCAGAAATACCCCAAGGTTCAGTTAGGCAGAGGTGGATGAGGGTTCCAACTGGAGCCTTGGTGACAGCTCTCTGAGCCTGCATGTCTGCAGCTGTAAAATGGAACAATGTCTTCCTCGCAGGGTTATGCCAGGAATAAAGCAGGCTACTGCGGGAGAGCATGTGTCCAGGGCCAGCAGCTGTCTACACAGAGCTGTGCTCTTGCCTGCAAGCCTCCTGACAGCCCCACATGGCCCCTCCTGGTTCCATGCAGTCACCTCAGTCTGTTTTTAGGACCCAGTTCTGAGGCCCAGTCAGCTGTCCCAGCCCATGGAGACACCACTTCAGGCCTAGGTTGCCTGCCCCTAGCTGGCTGCCTGCTCCACAAAATCATGGGTTTCCCACATCAGGGATCTGTTTTGAGAATGCACAGAGATGGGCTGGAGGTGAGGACTATGCCACCATAAGAGGGGGACCCCAGAAATTCGAGTACTGCCCTGACATTGTGAGCCTGGGTGAGGAGACATCGCCTTGGGCAGGTGCAGAACAGGTGGTCCTGCAGGCAAGGCAGGGAGGGCAGAGGACAGGAGCCTGCAGGTCCAGCTTCTCCCGATGGAGCAGGTACCACAGCTGGAGCTCAGCAGTCTAGCAAGCAAGTGTCCCCACCTCCTCCCCTGGTGCCTTCAGGCAGAGCATGATGCCCAGGGCCTTCAACCTACCTGGCAGAATCAGCAAAAGGAAGTTGCAGTCAGGAATTCCCCTGAAGACTGAGCAAGCTCTGTAGTTGAAAGAAACCAGGGGCCTGCAGCAACTTCCACAGGAGCTCAGGACTTCCCTTTTTAGGTCTCAGGCTGTGCTGCACTCTGGGCCAGCACACACCTCTGAGGGTTTGGCAGCGGCAATGAAGGATGGGAAACTCCCAGCGGCCTGCAGGAGGGGCTGGTTTTGTATCTGCATTTAAGGTCCCAAGTTCCACATGGCTGAAAATGTCCAGGGCGCGGTTCCCCTACCAGAGACTCGCAGCTCAGCAATGATGCAGATATTGCTAAGGGCTCAAAGACACACCAGGGGACAGCTCAGTAACAAGAGCTAAGCCCTCATCAGGAGCCTCTCCAGTGCTGAAACCACGTGGCAGCTTGGTTTTCACCAGGAGGTCCTGAGTTACCACCTGGTACCACCACATGAGTAAGAGCAACCACCAACACACACAAGGTCTCTGGTCACACCTGCCTGTGAAGCAGGGGGCACCAGTCCCACTCAACCAATGGGCAAAGCAATCCTCCAAGAAATCCAGATGCAGAGAAAACAAGTCATTCACCTGAAATCAAACCCTAACAAGCATCAGAGTCAAGGTCAGGCACCGGAGTTCTGACTCTGAAACCGCCTCTCCTTCCATTAATCTGGGCTGGCTCCACACAAGCTCCAGCCCTGGACACTACAACCAAACCCCTTCCTCACTGAATCTTCCACCTCACCCCAGTGGAGTCCAACCAGACAAATTCTTCCCACTCCCGACTCTCTCAGGGCTGCACCATGTGTGACCCACTTGGTAATTTCCAAGGGGCCATGCAGGGTACCAGCAGGGTACAGGTGAGAGGAAGCTGGGTGAGAGCCGCTGTGGCATCAGATTGAGTCCAAGTCCACATGGTGTCATTCCCAAATTGATCTCCTCCAGCCCCACTGCTCTCATCCTGTGCTCCTTTATGTTGTCACTGCTCTCCTCATGATTAAGTTTTGTTCCTGGAGTTTCAGGCCAGAAAGCCCCTTCTCACGGATCCTACAGACCAGGCTTATCCCCGTCCCAAGCACCATTCAGAGATGGGCAGTGATGAAGGACAGGAAGTGAGCTTTAATCAGTGTGACCATGCAGGGAAAGACAGAGGAAGAAGTTTAAGATCTGCCTTCTAGGGCCCAACAGAAACCTTGGGGTTTACAGAAAGGGGAACAAAGGCAAGGGCTAGGGGTTTACAGGGTCAGCAGGGTAGGTGATTCTGGTCTAGTAGGTCTGGTTGACTCCTAACTCAGGCTTGGTTCCCTTAATGGGTAATGTCCCAAGTTGGGGGCAGAGGTGACCTCAACAAGAGGTGGTCGACAAGGCTCTGCCTGGGACCCAAGTGGGCTGCAGGTTTAGCACCATAGCTGGACACTTCTAGGCATTGCTCTGTGGGAAACTAGAACCGGATGCTGTAAGAACTGGCAAGTGGATGTCCTTGAAAATCACTTCATCTACTCTCATTTTGGTGTCCTCAGTCTTGAAGGAGGATGAGATGGGCTCAGTCACGGAGCTTTTGCAATTGGGAAGGGGATCAAGAAATGGATGGGGGTGATGGGTAAAAGAATTGAAATGTATTCTGAACATGAACAAACTCCCTGTGATGAATGTAATCATTATATACTGCAAACTGTGCTAATAAAAATAAAAATTTAAGGCTAATGATCCTTGTATTACATGCAATCCCTGAGTGATGAACACGCCTGTGTGCAGAGAGGGCTCAGACCCAGAGTTTGAGGTTATAAAAGAGACAGATGTAACAAGAAGGCAGTGAGGCCACGCTTCATCCTGGGCTCAGTTGCCCACTGGGCATCTGCAGCCCAGCCTCGGGGGCCCTGTTCCGCTTCCTCTTTTTCACCCTCAATTCCCTCCATTTAAATTTATGTCAATTAAAAAATGCCACAGTGATTTCATGAAAGAACTGTAGAGGGGGAAATGACACACAATACATAAAAAATGAAACCATTCTGACACTAAACTGAGTGAGCAGAGAACAGTCTCTTGGAATGAGGGCACACGTGGAGGAGAGTGACTGGGGACTCTTGTGGCTGGTGGCTGTAGTGCCCTTCCAAAGTGGACCAGCCCTGCTTCCCTTTCCGTCTGCCAGGTCCCTGTCTCTGCTACCCCGGGAGGAAGTGTCACAGCCCTTGGGTGTGTGAAGGAAGACAAAAATGAACCGCAGCCTGTGTTCTGAGGATCCCTTGGTTCACTGCCCCACTTATGTGTTTTGTTCTGTTTTGTTGCAGTACTAGAGATTGAACTCAGGGACTCTCTCATTCAGCTGCATCCCCAGCCCCCGTTTTTACCCCGAGATAGGCTCTCACTAAGTCTTTAAGTTGCCTATTTATACAAATAGAAAGCCAGCCAAGCTCCATGTATAATTTTACCTTTTCTGGCATCCACATGAAAAAAGTAAAAAATAAATAGATTAAATTAATTTTTTAATTATATTTTCTTTAACCCCAGTAGGTCCTCCATATCCATCAGCAGATTCAACCACCCTCAAGTAGAAAGCACTGGGGAAAACAATTGCACCTGTATAAACATATATAGACATTGTTTTCTTTCAGTATTCCTTAAACAACAATATATTAACTAGTTACATGGCATTTACCTCCTCAAGGTATTACTGGTAATCTTGAGATGGTAAAGTGTAGGGAAAGACTGTGTAGATTACATGCAAATACTGTGGCACTTTATTTAAAGAACTTTTTATATAAGAGATTTGAGGATCTTTGGATTTTAGTATTCAAGCAGGTTCACATAGATACAGAGGGGTAACCATATATCCAAAGTATTTTTATTTTAATATGTAGTCAATATTTTCAAGCGTTAATAAAAATGTGGTCTTCATCTGTAACATCTTTGAGTTCTAGAGTGCATCTTAATCACACAACACATCTCAACTCAGACTGGCCACGTTTCCAGTACAGTGTGCAGCTGCTGCGTGGGGCAGCACAGGTCTCAATTTTGAGGCTTACACTTTTGATGTGGGCTTCCCCACAGGACCCCCAGCCACAGGCTCAAGAAGGATCCCCAAGACCCACTGCACAGTGTGCAGTGCTTGGAGGAAGCAGAAGATACAGGGACCCAGACATAAAAAAAACAAGTGCTGGCCCAAGGGTGACCAAGGAGCTCTGCTTCCCTTTTCCTCCTGGTAAAGAGTCTTCCTCTCTACCCCCAGGTGGCCAAGCTGTCACAGGGGCTGGAGGAGGGAAGAGGCCAACAGTGCATTTCTCCATTCGATGTCTAATAGGCATCTCCACCTCCACAGGTTCAGATCTCATTCCTGAACAGGCACTGCTGTGGGAATTACATCTACTGCCCTTGGCCCAGCACAGTAAGAGCAGTCCCTTCCTCCTGCTGCTCTAGAGTCACTTTTCATTTTTCCTGTCTCTCACACTGACTATCAGCTGCACCCTCAAAGCTCACCCTCAAGACACTATCTCCAGTCTGTCTAGGCCCTGACCACCCTGTTATCTCTGACTTGTCGCTCTGGGGGAACCACCATCCACAGGCTGGTTATGGCTCAAGCCTCTGTGTCAGTAGCCTTCTTCTTCCCTACAGCAATCTGTTCTCCACACAAAGCCAGCTGAGTCTTTATTGAAATGCAAGTCTTCACCAGTAACAGTAAATGAAAGTTTTAGTAACATTGAGATAATGTAAAATATAAACCACCTAAGAATCGATCTAAAAAAATTAGGTAGCATTTTTATTTCAAAAATTGTAAAATTTTACTAAAATACTTTAAGTAAGGAGACGAACCATATTCATGAGTTAGAATATTTATTTTTCATGGTACTGGGGATTGAGCCCAGGGCATTAGCTCTGAGCTGCATCCTAAGTTACCCAGGCTGGCTCGAACTTGGGATCTTCTTGCCTCAGCCTCCCAGAGTGTTGGGATTATAAGCCTGCACCATCAAAAGGCTCATTTTCATAAAGATAATAGTTCTTCCCAAATTGTATTTCCAATCAAATATGAACATATCTGTTGAACTTGAAGCTAAGCTTGAAAGAAGGAAAGTTATAAAAGTAGTCAAGGCAGAATGGTAGAAGAAGAAAAAATATGGGGAGAATCTTTCTAGATAGCAAATTATTTATAAACTTATGATAAGTAGTATTATTTAACCTTGGCTAAAAATAGATAAATTGAAAAACAGCCCAGAAAGAGACTCACATCTACATGATGACTTGACTTACAACAAAGATGCTATATAGTTCAGTAGCTAAAACAAATGTAGCTCAGTAGCTTTTTAATAAATGGAGTGAACACTCTTGGCTATCCATATGAGGAAAACAAAATTTTAGTAAATATATATCATCCCCCACCTCACACCATGTAGAAAAATCATTTCCAGATGGACATACGACTGAAAAGCAAAAGACAAAATTCTAAAATTTTTTAAATAATTTTATGACCTCAGAGTATGGAGAATACTCAATTAGTAGCTGGCAAGTATATATCATAAAGGAACAGGTAGACAAATCAAACTTGTTGGAAATTAATCAACTCAATCATTAATACAAATCACAGCACAAGGAAATGAGGTACAAACAAGAGAAAAATAATTGCAACCAAATACTAATACCCCTAATATGGATTGATAGTGGCAAATCAATAGGATAAAGACAGATAACTACACAGAGAAAAGGGCAAGAGACTGGAACAGGAGAGGGATCCAAGCTGTGATTACACATGTAAATATACTCAACAATGTCCAACGGTGGTGATGGTGTGAGGTAACAAAAACGTTCGTGTGTTGCTAACAGGTTGCTGAACTAGTGTGCATTTGGTGCTTCTTGCCTGCAGTTCTGTGTCCACAGTCAGCCCTTGACTACTGTACATAATCTGGAGATGGCTTAAAGTACATGGGAGGGTGTATGTCAGTCCTGTGCAAACTCCCCTCCATTTTATGTACACATTTTGAACATCTGCAGATCTGATATCTGTGGGGAGCCGAGACCAATGCCCAAGGCTATACCCAGTGAGATTGAAGATGAGTTTCCCTTTTGACCCACAGATTCCATTACTAGAGTATAAACACTAGAGAAAGCCTTGCACGCATCCCAAGATACGTGCACAAGAACAGCCTAAGAGAAAGGCGTTAGCTCACAGGGCTGTGGGTTTGACCCCTTCTGCCCTACCCACTTCTTCTGAATCGTTTTTTCTATCAACTCAGCATAGGAAATCTTCCAAGGCCCTAAGGGTAGACAGACAGAAAGTCCAGCCCCGACCTGATCCCACCCTGACCTCTCAGGCCGTGTCCCCAGTGTGTTCCTCGCCTGGTGCTACCTTGCTGCTGTCCACTAGGCCTCCTCCTTCAGATCTCAGCCAAGAGCATGGCTCTGACTCCCTGTGAGACTGGAGCCTT
>NW_004624928.1:1243091-1254946 GCF_000247695.1 Heterocephalus glaber
AATGTACCAATAAAAGAATTTAATACAAAAAAAAATGTGTGTGTTGGTACAGACCTATAATCCCAGCACCTAAGGGGCTGAGGCAAGAGGATCACCAAGAGTTCAAGGCCAGCCTGGGCTACACTGTGAGTTCAAGGTCAGCCTGAACTATATAGCAAGACCTATCTCAAAAACCGAAAGGAAAAGCAAAAGATGACACATAAAAGCCTTATTTATCACTTCAGAGAGGTGGAACAAGGGCTGGGTCAGCATTCTAGAAGGTTCCATTATTCTGGGGAAAGGAGAAGGGCCAGTCCTCAAGGAGCCAGGTAGCCCTGTTTTCCAAGAAATGCTGGCTTTCAAAGGTCTGACCTGACTCAGATGAGGGAAGTGCGGCCCAGAGGAGCAGAATGAATTGCAGCCCCGAGCCTCTCAGAGGCCGACAAAGGACCTGGAGGGCGAGAATCACCGTTTCCATGCTGCAGTAGAGTCTTGTTCCCCAGTAGAAAGGACTTGACCCGTGGTGTGAAATGCGGACTGGAGGGGAATCCTGGGGTGTCTCAGAGGACCCCAGCCCTCAGCACACACAGGGGCCCAGGGGCCCCCATCCCTCAGGTGCCCACTCCATACAGCCTTTCTGCTGCTCACCAGCTCCTCCCACAGCCAGCAGCCCAGACTTGGTGCTCAAGGTCACTTGGGCTGTGCTGGCTTCTAGCTGGTGGCCGAGGCCCCACCCTGACACTCTGAGAGCCGGGCCCATGCCCACTCTGGCAGGAGGAAGGTGGCCTACCTGGAGCACGGTCAGGGCCTGCACGTGTCCGCTGGTGTGGGTGCCTCCATCCCTGGGCAGCCCCTGGGCTCAGGAAGGGCCCAGCCACCTGGCAGCCTTCTTTCACTATGAATCACCAAGCTGAGCGTCTGCTTGCTTCCTGGAGAAAGCAGAAGTGGAACTGACAGATGCCGGGCCACCCCCAACAAGATGGCTCCTGAGTTCTCTGGTATGGCTTAGACTCTGTAGAAAGGGCCCTGGGGTGGAGGACAGAAAGGGAAAGCGCAGCCCTGCAGTGCAGGTCTGGATTCATGTCCCTGTAACCAGCAGCACTGGCTCATCCTTGCTGAGCCCCAGGAAGCTGAAGACAGGCAAGGCATGCAGGTGGATATAACTGGAGGCAGGTCACAATGCTGAGGGAATGGGCCCAGCCACCAGCCTCCACCCACTAGGCACAGAGTCCCTGGTCTTCTTGTTCTCTTTACCCCCAGATCTCACCGGAGCCTCTGACTCAAAGGACTAACCATGGGGTAATGTGAACAAGAGACTGTGATGATTAGAGGAAAATGTAAATAATAGAACTGAGTTCTCTGAGCCAACTCACAAGAGCTAAACCAGGTACCCACCAACCATGAACAGATGGAGGAAATGTGGCCAAGACATATAACAGAGTATTAACAGTAAGGAATGAAGCCCTGTCATTTGCAGGAAAATGGAAGGAACTGGAGCTCAGAAAGACAAATTACATGTTTTCTCTCATACATAGAACCTAGAAAAAAATGGCACAAAGTGGAAGAGAAAGTATTAGAAAAGAGGAAGAGAAAGAGGGGAAGGAAAGGGGGAGGGAAAGAGAAAGAAAGGGGTTGATGGAGTGGGCCTGATTGAAGTATGCTATATACATGTACAAATCTGCCAAAAATGAAGTCCTCATAACTAATATGCACTAATAAAACAAAAGAATCAACTCCTCTGAGATGCAGGCTCTAGATACTCATGCCTCTGAGTATGTTAGGGTGAGTCATTCTGTATAGTGCACGCAGGACCAGCAGACAAGAGAGAGACCAGAGCAAATTAGAGCACTTTGGGGACAAAAGGACAAAAATGACACTGGTGATGAAGCCTCAAATCTCCAGCACCACCACATTGGCAGACAGCAGCCAGCAGAGGTGATGTGCCCAGCTATGTTCTGGGCCACCAGCCTGTGCTGACCCAGTCTCCACGCCCCAGCATCTCTCCTCCCTCTGTCTATGGCAGGGAACAGATGGATGCAGGGAGAGTACACCACAACAGGAATCCAAGGACTGTCCTGGGAGGGGCGACAAGCACACCTTGGCATCAGGTGTCCCCATGTCAACCAGAGTGGGCTCCACTTTCTTTTAAAGCTGCAAATTAGAATCCACAGCTAGAACACTTCCAAGGTCCACTGTGCCATCATGGGGAAGGCAGGGGTTGTACAAGACCCTTCTCCAGCTGAGGCCAGGAGAGGCTGGACTTCTGGACTGTGGATTGTTTGTACCTCAGATGGAGTTGCGCTGGGCATGAGAGTAGAGGATGAGAAGATAAAGGGTGATGCAGGACAGGCTAAGGGAGAGAGCAGTCCCAGAGATGTTGGGGAACAGTGTTTGCAGTCTGATGAAAACACTTCCCCTCTCCCCAGTGCGATCATGAATAAAATCTGCAATAGAGTGTTAAAGTACCAAGAAAGGTGGCACAAAGGCGAGTTATTGTTCAGAGAATTACTCACACCAAGACAGTGGTTAATCCTCCTCCTGAATCTTCAGCTCTGGGATCCTGTTATGGCTTGAGGACAGGTCTTGCAGGTGTAGGGGTTTGTCCTAGGGTGTGAAAGGGCCATGGTCCCCACCAGTGGGCACATCTGTAAGGTACAGGGTGGGGCCTCTCTCAGCCAGTCTTCCCACACTGTTCCATGTGCCTAGGGTGATGATGCACAGCCTGTTACTGCCCTATTCATGAACACCACTCACCCATGTGCATTGGAGCCTCCGGGAAAGCCACACTCCTGTCAGGCCAAACTGGTTCCCTCTGGGGCAGTGGGGATGGATAGCTGGATGCATCTTAACTCCCAGAGCCCTTGTACCTTCACATCATTGATGTGGCATCGCTAGAAACAAGATCCTGGCCAAAGCATCTCAAATGTGGGAGAGCCACAGTGAGGATATGGGGGAGCAGCTGGCTTGGAAAGAGAAGAGGTACAGCTACTGGCAATAAGAAGATAAGGACACATTTTGGAAAGAGGCTCATGAGAAACAAAATCTTTTCAGCAAAGGGTGCCAGAACTACATGGATATCCATAACAAAAAGAGACTAAGGCCCCTTTGTCAGAAATTAACTGACCGTAAGTGTACGGGTTTATTTCTGTATCCTCTATCCTGTTCCATCGGTCAGTGTGACTTCTCCTAGGCCCAGCCATGATATTTTGACTATTGTAGCTTTGTAATATATTTTGAAAATAGTACAGGGCATTCAGTTTTGTTCTTTGTCCTCAAAATTTGAGGCCATTATGATTCTTTACCAATTTTAATGTTTTTCCTATTTCTGTGAAGATGACATTGGAATTTTGATAAGGATTATATTTTTTCTTAGACACAAATGTAAAAGTTAAAGCTATAATGCTCCTAGGAAAAAACAGGAAAATATCTATGAAACTGAAAGTAGACAAAGATTTCCTGGACAGGATATAGGAAGAAATACATATAAAAGACAAGTTGATGATTCAACTTCATCTAAATTAAGGTCTTCTAATTAAAACAAAATGAAAATGCAAGTCATAGACAGAAAGAACAGCATCTATCTGTCCAAAGACATATCCAGATATGTACAGGATTCCAACAAGTCAATACCAAAGACATTAGTAACCCAGTTAAAAATAGGCAAAAGATGTGAATAAACACTTCACCCCCAAAAATGTAAAGGACCAGAAAGTATATGAAAAAGCCACTCAACACTGTTAACTATCAGAGAAGTACGAATTAAAATCACAGTGAGATATCACAGTTCATCCAGTCGAACGGCTAAGATTAAGAATATCATTCACACTAAGTGTTGGCTAGGATATGGAGCAACTGAAACGCTCCTACATTGCTGCAGGAAAGTATGATGATATATCCACTTCTGAATGCCACTTAGCAATCTCTTACAGAGTGGAACACACACTTTTCAAGTGAGCCAGCATTTCCCCTTCTGAGTACTCACCCAAGAGAAATGAAAGGATGTGTCCAGGTGTTCACCCATCCAGGCATGAGTATTTTTAACAGCTTTATTCATAGTAACTAAAAACAGATGCAACCCAAATTTTGGCCAATGGATAATTGATGAAAAAATCATGGTACATGCATTCGATGGAATTCTATTTGGCAATAAATAGGACACAAGTATTAATATACTCTGCAACATGAATGAATCACATAGATACAATGTTTAAATGAAAAAATCAGACTCAGAAATGTATGGTGCTGGGTTTCTATTCATATGAAATTCACTAACAAGCAGAATTCATCTGTGGTGGGAAAAGTCAGAACAGTAGTTGCCCTGGCAAAGGGGGCTGACTGGAAAGAGGCTTAATGGATTCTGAAGTCACAAAAATATTTAAGATTGTCTGGGGGAGCAGTTTGTCAAAATCCTACAATTCAGATGTGTACATTTCAACAGGCATAATGTTTTACATTAAAAAAATACAAAATTATTAAATGGGTAGAGGTATAAATACAGCATGGCAAAATGTTGATCAAGGTTGGAGCTGGATGACAGATGCTTAGGGGTTAATTATGCTATTATATTAATTTTATAGATGTTTAGGGGGTTCTAGAAAGAGAACAAGGAGGGAGGGCTCCATTTATCAGAAGTTAAAATTCACTCTGAACCTTCTATCACAGAAACAGTACCTCACATGGAGAGGACAGTGGAACAGAGTTGAAAATCCGGAAGTAGCGTCAGTCACGTGTGCAACTTTAGATGCACAGTGGTGACATCGCATTCCATGGGGAAAAAGGCCCTGCTACTGAGTAGGATCAGGAAACTGGGTGGACATGAATGAAGAAAAATATTTGATTCCTTTCTTATGATTTTGTAAAAGCCAAATGAACCCACTGTTTACATGTAAAAACACAGCCACTCATACACTGAGGAAAAAAATGAGGATCCATAAACATGGGGCAGTGGGGTCCAGCTCTGGAGGGGTGGCCCTGACAGGTCTGTTCCAAGGAGGTGCCAAGCTCCAGGCTGGGGGGACAGACATGCTTGAGACCCCCAGGAGGGGCATCCCAGCCTAGATGGGGACGATTCCAGCAGCAGTGGCACAACAGAGCTGGAGACATGGAAGAACCCGAGAGATGGAAAGATAGCCCAAGTTCATCCAGAGATGGAAGGGCTGAGGCACGGGAGGAGTGGGTGCTTCCGGTCAGCAGGGTGGATCAGCCTCACCTTCCGCTGCCCAGTGAAGGATGGTGGAGAGGACCAGGCATGGCATTTGTGAGGCCCCCAGACACCCACACCACTGACCCCACCAAGCCCTGCACCAAGATGCCCACCAACAGGTGCCTGGTGAGGTCACAGTGAGACCATACCAAGACCCCAGGATAGGGGCCCTTGCCAAACGTCCTCCCAGTCCAGGAGGGCTGCTTCTTTATTTGCAGGCCCAGATGGCCCATGCCCGGGAGGCCTGACAGTCTATCTGAAGGTGAATAAGGAAATAGCTGGGACCAAGACAGCCAACTCCTCCCCAGCAAAGAGGAGGGAGGGTGCTGGGGTGGGCTGGGAGGCCAAGAGGCCACGGCCCCAGAGGTAGGTACTGATCCTTGGAAGGATGCTGAGAGCCCCGGACGGAGCTGTGCTCAGAGCTCCTGGGTTGAAACCAGGAAGATGAAGCAGGGACAGTGGCAGCCAAGGCCCTGGTGTACACGAGAGGCTTCAGGCTGAGTCACATCAACAGCCATGGAGGAGAGGGTCCTGGGGTGCCGGACCTGGAGGGGCCCGGGCAGAGAACAGAGCCATGCTTGTCTGCACCGTAAACAAAAGGAAGGGTCTGAAGGAGACTACCCCAGCCCTGCCAGCCGGGGCTTGATCCTCTTCCCTGTGCCTCTGTGGCCGTCTTGGGCTGCAGCTAGCAGGACACAGGGTGCCGAAGCAGGAGGCAGCCAGTAATAGTGGTTCTGAGTGTCTCTCATCTCAGCCTCAGCCCCTCTGAGAGATACTCTCTGCTCCTGCACCCCCATGTGGATGGGTGAACACCTGACCAAGCAGACGTGACCTTGGGGCCACAACCAGTGGTGGAGATCAGGTCACAGCAGGTCAGGACCGGTGGCCCTAGAACCAGGGACACCAGCCACACTGAACGAATCTAGCTGCTGGGCTGTAGCATCAAGGAATCTGGGACAAGGGTGACAGGGTAGTGGCCACCTCATCAGGGTCCTCACAGCTGGGACCCTGGGCCAGCCTCAACCCCTAAGGGGCTCCCTTGCAGCTGGCCACTGGCAGACCTGGAGGGGTGGAAAAGGAATGTGCACCAAGTGAGATGCTGCTAGAGGAGGACAGAGGAGACCAAGCCAAGGTCCCTGGGCTGACCCGGACAGCAGCACCAAGGGAAGCCACCAGGACCCCTGGGAGTTCCATGAGCGTGGTGCTCACCCTTCCAAGCAGCTTGACTGGGCTTCCATGCTTGGACAGTGGGCAGGGCCAAGGTGGGGCACCTCTGTGGTGACCCCTACCTAAGAAGACAGATGAGAGACAAAGAAGGGATGGCCTGGTCTCTGGACATAGAGCCGCTGCCAGAGCTGTTTGCTCAGCACAGCGGCTTTGGGTCAGAGGGGAAGCTGGTCGGAGTGCAGGGGGGTCTGGAGGGGTGGCTGGGGCCTGGAGGAGGAAGGGACGGTTCACAGACCAGCCACGCCTTGCCGGGTGGGACAGCAGCAGCGAAAGGCAAGGTTTAGAGTCAGGCTTGTGGTCTCAGGTGCATGCTTCACTGCACTGTGTTCCCTCCTCGGAAATGCAAAAAAGCAGAGCTCCTCCATATAGACGCAGTTGCCATGAGAATTAAACAGAGGAAGGGGATAAAGCTGGCCAGAGTCCCTGCTCCTGGGCACATCAGTGACAAGAGGGAAAGCCAGGGGTAGGGTGTGTCTGGGGAAGAGTACAGTCACTCACCCTTAAAGGGACCATGGGACAATGTGCACCTTCAGCACAGGTTTCCTATCCACAAGGAGTATCACATGTCTGGGGCCAATATTTGTTAGGTCTTCACCCTTTGCTGCAGGGAACAGCAACCTGCCAGTCAGCACCCCAAAGACAGGACTCCAACAGCCTCCATCCCACCAAGCCTCTGTGTGGTGTGCATGCATTCAGGGCGACAAAGATTAATAAGTGCAGTCCTCAGACAGTGGCACATCTGTGGTGCAGACGGGCCCAGGACATGGAGGCTCGCTGGAGTGACAGAAGTCCCTGGCTAGCAGAGGACTGGGAGGCCGTGGGACTGGACAGAAGGGTCACACAGAACTGTGTCCATCTGGGCTCAGAGCCACTTTTAAATAGATGTGCTTCTTCATTTATAAAATCCCACCAGCCCATGGCAAGCTGTGTTCAGTGTATACGAACCTAAGAAGTCGCTTCCCTTTTGCCCTTGTCCTTTTGCCACTTGCCTCAAAAATCACGAAAAGCAACTGTGTTTCGGACCTGGAGATGACTCCTAACACAGCTCTAACTAACGCTGTTAGAATGCTTTGAGGTCAGGCTCTACCTTTGGGCCTCAGACCCAAAAAACAAGAAATCATCAGGCTTGCCCAATCTCCCTTTCTCCTACTCCTTCCTAATTGGTGATTGTATGTTCATTTTATTTTGCTAAAGGTGGCCTTTTCGAGCCTTGTTCATTACACTTTTGTATATCTTTCCAGGAATTTCCCCCATGACTTTAAATACTTATATGCAGTCTTTCATGTAGCAAACAAAGACACTGTTCACTGCTCTGAAAAATACAGACATCAGCAGAGTTTTTCTTTGCTCCCTTCTCATCCTCTGATTTTTTGTTTCCTACATTATTTGTACATCATCATGGTTTAAAATATAATATTAGTGTTAGCTAACTCAATGACTCTTACTAGCTTTGTCTATAGCTTGACTTTGAAAACTAGAAAACTAACTAATAGCACTGACAATACTATGATTTCAAAGGTAATCTGTAGAATTTTAGTTCTACACGATTGTCTCAAAAGATAAAACGGCAAAATTAAATTATGTACTTAAATGATTTCTACTGAAAACAAAGGTAATATATGCTTAAAACATCCCATCAATTCCATTACATTTTACTATCACCCAAATCAGTGAGGCTACCGTGTGCCCAGCTGTGACCACCGCTCACTTTGCAGAGTGTTGTCATACTTCCTTTACACCAGAAAAACAATATCTGGTGGCTGGGCTTGAACCCAGGGCCTCATACATGCTAGGCAAATGATCTACCACTGAGCTACACTCTCACTACAGCAATAAATTTATGATAAATTTAGATATGATATATATGCATATACATACACACAGGGTGATCAAAAAGTACAGTGAATGCTTATGCTTCAAAAATTTATTACTGTAAAAATCATATTGCCTTTAATCTCCCTCAAAATCCTCCAGAACTTCTTCAGAAAGTGGGAAGAAGCATGGGATAAGTGTGTTTGAAATGAGAGGAAACATTTTGAGGGGGATTTATGACTATATGTCTTTTACTGTAATAAATGTTTAGAAGTTTAAACATTCATTGTAGTTTTCAATCACACTATACACACACACACACACAGTGGTGCCTCTTTCACAAACTCAATTCTCTCCATGATTCTGATCACAAACCAAACAGGATGAGAACATAACCAAATTTCCCTATAAAGTCAACTTTGAACCTAACTATTGAATTTGATTCTGCCAACTCATTTGTGACCAGAAGGATGGAAAGAATATATTCTATATATGTATATATATATAGCTAGAATTTGCATGTAACCTATACACACCTTCTCAGACACTTTGAACCATTGTTCGGTGACCTAGAACACCCAATAGCAGTGTTGTGCAAGTATTTGTTACACTTCATTGTTTAAAACAATGACAAGAAAAGAACCTGTACACATTCAGTACCAATACAATTTTTTCCCAAATATGTTTATTCTCCCAGATGGCTGAATCCAGGAATGTGTGACTCATGGATACAGAGGGCCAACTGTACAGTCTATGAATTCTTGTTTTTTATTTTTCGAAAATTGAGTGTTAAGCATTTGCCTGCACACCACCGTTCCCAGGGCTTGTCTGAATTTACCACCACAACACTAAAGAAAGTAGCCTAGAACAAAGAGAAACACCTCTTCCTCTGACCTGGGTGGCCCAGGACTCCAGGGCTTATCAGTAGGATCTGCAGACTGTCAAAGTGGAGGACTGGATCAGCAAGCGCAGAGGGCCAGTGGCTGGGAGGGCAAGCCATCCCTTCCCTGCCTGGGGGCAGTTGTGAGGGTCCAAATGACACTGGCTAGGAGAATGCCCAGGCTGGGGAAGGCATGGACAGATGTGACATTTGCTACTTGAGAAAGGTAACCCAGCCCACTACCCATCACCAACAGGGCTCATGGCTCCAACAGCCTGAGGTAGCCACCACCCCACCACTCCAGCAGAGCTGCCCCCCCCCCCGACCTGGGCCACTGCCAGTCCTGAGCTTTGCAGGGTGCTGACTCTGCAGCATGGTGCAGGGGAGGGAGGCAATGTCACTTCCACTTTCTGCCCAGGCCCCACTGAGGTGCCAGTCGGGCACATTTGAGTACTCAAACCTCAGCCACAGGTTCACTTCAAGTTTTGAGGGAAATTGACAGGCAGTTTCAGTGTAACTGGCCCAGCTCTCTGCTAATTGCCTCCCTGCGCTTCCAGAGAAGCTAGGAAATGTGGGAACTGTTGCTTCAGCAGGGGATGGGCAGCACCCCAACATGGTTCTCCTTTGCTTCTGGAAACTCCAAACTGAGAGTGTTTCATTCACCCTTCTGGGAATCCATCCTAAGGCAATGACCTGATCTTTTATAGATCTGCCTCAGAACTTCTTTTAAGTGGTGGAGTGATGTGAAGACATAAACACAAAAGGAAATGTTCGGGTGAAGAAGTTCTCTGTGTTTTGGAAATAATCTGAAGGGTGCCATGTTAGAAGACTTTAACACAGCATGTTATTCAGCCATTCAGTTGCCATTTCAAATGTTATTAATACCAGAAAGAAATGCCTGCCTTATGATGTTCTCTTAAAACAAAAAAACAGACAAGAAATCTGCTTCCTCAGCCTCAAGCAAGGACCAGCTCTGGGTCCAGCACCTGGGTTCGGGTCCTGCCTCTTCCCTCCTCAGCCTGACCTTGGGCATGTTGCTCCAGCTCTTTGTCCCTCAGTTTCCCCTGAGGGCCCACAGCAATTCCCTTCCCATGGGAGGTTGGGGGAAGTAACAAGATAAGATGGTCCCCAGCACTCAGAGCACAGTGAGTTTCCAACATCATGGGTCCTCACTGTCGCTTTCCAGGCATGATAAAGTATTGCAGGGACTGTCGAAAACCAGACTAGTGGTGGAAGAGGGTCCAAGGGGACATGTTGTCCTCATTGCTGCCTCCTTGGGACAGGACTATCTTGCTCTCCAACAGCATCCCACACTCCCCAAGCCCCTCGCTTGCAGACAGCTCTGGGTAGCCTGCTCTTTGCTTCCTCAGCTATCAAGGGCTCCAAGCAGAGTCTCATGGGCCATCCTGGCATCCCCTCACACACAGCTCACATGCAGTAGGTGCTCAAACATTTGATGGTCAGATTTTCCCAGGTTTTACTGGAGATTGTTGTGGATGTCTAATTATACACAACAAAAAGTAGTGGTTTGAAACAAGAGCGGCTTCTTATTTCTGGTGACTGGACAGGACAGGAAGCAGCAGAGCTTGGCTGGTAAGGTCCCGTGTGCTGCGTTCACAGGAGCTGGATGGGGACAGATCCTGCAGGCTTCCCCTACATGCCAGGCACCTCAGTGACTTCCTATAGCTTCTCTTTCTGCTTCTGGCCACTCATCATGCATTGGACAGTGTAGATTTTTCTTAAAAAGATGCCAGAGAAAAAATGAAATCACCAGGCCTGTTGGTGTCCATGTGCAGAATTGTCATGGTGCCATTTGCACCTCTTGGGGATCTATGATTTGAATGCATCCCTGAAAATTTCATGTGTTGGAAATATAGTCCCCAAAGTCATGTTTTAATGGGACCAGGAGGTGGAGCCCTTGGGAGATAATTAGGGTTAGGGGAGGTGATGAGGTGGGACTTCTGATGGCATGCATGGCTTTATAAAAAGAGGCTGAGGTAGCACGCTTCCTCAGGCACTGTGTGATACCCCGCACCAGGGTACAGCAAGAGGGCCTCACCAGATGCAAACAGATGCTAGCACTGTCCTTGGACTTCAACCTCCAGAGCCATAAGCTAAATAAACTTCTATGCTCTATAAATTTCCCAGCCACGAGGCTTCTGTTATAGCCACAGAAAACAGACTGAAACAAGAAACATGTGCATACCAGGAAGAGAGGAGTTTAGAGGGTACCTCCAGAGCACCTGCTATTTGGTGAACAGGAAAAAGGAACACGTTTTTCAAAAGAAATGTACACTAAAGGTAGTTCACAAGTAGCATTAGTTGGCACCTTTGTCACTCCTTTTCAGAGTGGCACTGAGCTCCAGGCTCGCAGTGGCAGCAGCCCCTGGCCCAGGAGCCACAAGCCCAGAAGTCTCCCTGCCAGAAACTTGTGCTATGCCTCACAGTCAGGACAGGCTGGGGTGCATGTCTGGGGCATGTGCTGTTTGGGATGCCAGTAGGAGAGGGCAGGGAGAAAGGGACACTTGGAGACAGGCTGAGGATATCAGTTTGGGACCCATCAGGGAAGATGATGTTTTTGAACTGCAAATTTGGATAACATTACCTGTGAGAGTATGAAAAACAAAAAAACAGAACAGGCCCAGGACAAAGACTGGGCACCCCAACAGTTAGAGATTCCACCCAGCCTGGAGAACTCCTTTGTCCAACCTCCTGCAGGGGAAAATACTAAAGTGTCATCTTGTGCTATCTTGT
>NW_004624928.1:1260916-1283493 GCF_000247695.1 Heterocephalus glaber
TGGTCTGGTGGTCTGGTGTCCTCTGGGCCTTGGCAATGTGGAATCAGGTGGCTGCCTGTCTGCAGTAGGGTGATTCGGTGTCTTCCGCATGACTCAGGACCTCGGTAGGGCGTGCACAGACCTGCCTGTCTACAGCGGGCTGATTCGTCGTCTCAGAGTGGTGTCTTAAATCTTCCAAATGTCTGTGTTCCCTCCCTTTCCCTCCAGGAGACATACAGAGGTATGGACCTGGGCCTCTCTGCCTGTGACTTGTCTCTTGTATCATCTCACGATGACAATTCTTTTCCCTGGCAAAGCTCCTTCTTTAATTGACCTTGCTTCATATCAATATACTATGCTACATCAGTTTTCTTTTAGTAACTTTCCTGGTGTACTTTTTCATTAGTTTCTTTTCAATATTTCTGTATTCTTATTTGAAGTACATCTCTGAAAACAGCTTCAGTTGTGTTTTCTTTTTAATTCAAAGTAGCAGATGAGCTTAATTTATTTATATTTACTGTGATTACTGATTTATTGATACCTGTTTCTGCTTTGTGTTCCACTTACCATGATTTTTCTTTTATTTTTTTTCTCTTTTTCTTCCTTCTGTTGAATTAAGATTTTTTGGTCTTTATCCCCCTCTATTGGTTTGGAAGTTATACATTCTCCATTTTTCTTTTTACTTTTACATTTTTAACATGAGTACCTGGCTTTTAAGCACGTACTGTTGTGCTGTCCAACACAATAGGACCACAGGCCATCTGTTCCCACTGAACATATGAAATAGCAGCACTGAGTGGATAAATTTTCAATTTTATTCAATGTTAACTTAAAGATTGATACAGGGTCCAATTATTTTAAAACTTTTACATATGCTTGGAACAACTTGCAGATCTTTTCTTTCAACTCTAAATTTCATGAAATCTAAATGCAGATGAAATGTTTCCAGTGGGAATGGAGCATCCAGATTAGAATGTGTGATACATGGAAAATACACCCGGATCTAGAAGACTTGGTGTAAAGAAGGAGATTAAAGTGTCTCAATAAATACATATATATTAGTGACATGTTGAAGTCATACCATTCATATATTGTAGTGAATAAAATTTGTTGTTAAATTAATTTCACCTGCTTCTTTCAATGCATCTACTAGAAAGTTCTGAATTATACCTGTGACTCATACTACAATCTCTACCGTTCTGTACTCAGCTAGTGTCCAGGGGCTGATAGTGTAGCTCCATGGTAGAGAGGCACAGGGCCATGAGTTAGATTTGAAACAGTTCAAAATTTTTAATTCAAGAAAAAAATCCTAGCTTGATGGTGCACACTTATACTCCCAGCTATTCAGGAGGCTGAGGCAGAAGGATTGTAAATTCAGGTCCAGCCTGGGCAACCTAGGGAGACCCTGTCTTGAAATGAAATTTAAAATGGACTAGGGATGTGGCTCAGTGGTAGAGCACCCCTCAACTCAATCCCCAGTATTGCAAAAAGAAAAAAGAATACGTTTTAACAGATGATTTCAATGTAACACTAGAGTTAAAGGTCCAAGTGCCCAGGAGGCCGAAGCTCCAACCCCCTCCCGGGTCGTGGTGCTCGGGCCCTGTCACCGCCCTGTGTGAGTGTCCCCACCCTGCCATCCACACTGCCTCCATTCTCACAGTACCCACACGCCAGGACTCACTGGGTCGTCAACATCCTGTTTCTAGATGTCTCTTTTTTTGGTATATGTTTGAGATACAGAATGATCACATTCATCTTGGGAAATTACATGCATCCTATCTTCATCATCTTTAACCCCTTCCTCCCCTGCTTTCTCCTCTCCTCATCCCCATCTCCAAAAAGTCTACCTCCCTGTTTCCTATCCTCTCTCCTTTATTTTGCTTTTTTAAATCATTTATACTTCAGGTTTTTCATATAAGAGAAGCAATGTGATATTTAAACTGTGTGTCTGATTTATTTCACTTAGCATTATGGTCAAAGGTGCATCCATTTTCCTAAAATGACTGGAAAGATCCCTCTTCATGGCTGAGTAGTGCTCTGTTGTGTACATACACCACATTTTTATCCATTTGTCTATTGATGGACATCTAGGCTGTTTCCCTATTGTGCAGATTCCTTAAGTGCACCTTCAGACCCTCCCTCCTTTCAGCCTCCAGGCCAGTGGAGACCTGTTAACTTTCCCCTGAGCCACCCAGGACGCAGACCCCAAGCAGAGACCCACCTGTGGCTATCCTCCACGCAGCTGCCCGCTGGCCTCAGAGGCCGGGCAACCAGGCTGCTACAGAACCGATGTCCGGGGCGGGCACTGCTCAGCCTCCTCCCCTCGCTGGCCTCCGCCCACTCGCATTCTGACCCAAGCGGGACCCGGATCTGGCTGGGCCCATTGAAGAAAGCCCATCTGAGGATCCCTGCCGCGACCCTGCGGTGTCCAAAGCGTCTCCGGGAGGCGGAGGCAGGTGAGGCCCCCTGCGCCCTCACCCTGGATGCCCCACTGCCCGCCTGTTCCCATCCCACACGGCGGACGCAAGGGCTGCGCGTGGGTGCTTGCCAAAGGGTTTGGCACCCGGGACTGGACTGAGACCCTCCTCTTGCGAAGGGCCTGCTCAGAGCGGTGCCTGGCGCTGCAGGACACACACACACACACACACACACACACACACACAAACACACACACGCACGCACACCAACACGCACACACCCACACCCCCGAGCGCGCCATGCAAGTAGTGTGCTGTGAGCGCCATCTGTTGACCACGACTGTCGATTACAGTCAGGGCTGCTCAGCGTCTCGATGAATCAGTTGGGTTTTTCTTCCACTAATAATGAGAAGCCTTGTTCCATGGAAGGAAGTCCCAGAAAGAGAAAAGGAGTGGAAGGGGAAGGGGGAGGAGGGAGGAAGATGCTTTAATATGTCATGTAACCATTCCTCAAGACGATTACAAACTACATAAACTGCAAATAAAATTTTTAAAAATTTTAAAGGTGGAAACAGTACGTGGTCTCCCGCACTAATTTAAACATTTATACACATAAAAAATCAATCATGCCAATGCTTATAACAACTAGGAAAACAAAACAGCTTTGCTATGTACAAGATGTGATTGAAAAATACAGTCAATGTCTAAATTTTTAAATTTTATTTCAGTAAAGACACATTGCCATGAATCACCTTCAAAATCCTCCCTGTTGGTTGGAACACGCTTATCCCATCATTCTTGTCCCTTTCTGAGGCAGCTCTTTCATGAGTGTCAGTTGTGCTGTCCTGGCTGCCTCAATGTCCTGAATTGATTCACTACATTTGCCTTTCGTGATCATTTTGACTTGGGGAAGAGCCAGAAGTCACAGTGCCAGATCTGCTGAGTAAGCTGGGTGAGAACACACTCTCTCGTGTTTACAAGCTGCCTTCCTGTAGGATCCTACCTTTCTGTTGGATGGCACTAAGCAGCAGCATTCACCATGTTTTCTCTCACACCTCATAATGACACTGAAGAAAGAGGACTTTCCAGAACTGCTTCAGGAAGTGGTAAGGATGATGGAATAAGTGTGTTTGAAGTGAGGGAAAGGATTCTGAGAGGGAAAATGGCAATGTGTCTTTTACTGTAATCAATTTTTTATTTAAACATCCACCTTATATTTTGATCACCCTTGTATAAAAAACAAAGAAGCAAGCGGCCCCAGAAGCTCTTTTGCTTTTTTTTTTTGGTACCTGGGATCAAACTCAGGACCTCGTACTTGACAGGTAGGTGGTGTGCGCTGAGCTAAATCCTCAGCCTCAGAAGCTCTCAATTAAATGTATTTGCAAGGTAGCTCTGGAAGGACCAGGACTGAGGCTCACTGGGCAGAGGACTTTTGGCCACCCTGCTCAGCTTCCAGCACCCTGAGCTGAGCCCTTACACAGGTCCCTAATTTGGCCGAAGCTGGTCACCCCACTGCTGGTGACAGCTTTGTTCCAGACTCCTGGCTCGGGGTTCTGGATCCCCACCCAGCCACCTCAAAGGGTCCAGGAAGGACTTGAGGGGGCACAATCGGGCCCCTGCCCCCCTAGCCACACTTCACCATGGTCCGACACACAAACCTTAAGGGTGGCCACCATGTCCTCCACCACCTGCTGCCAACTCAGTTCTAAACATACATGCACCCCCGGGTGAAGTCACCTGGCCGGGCTGAATTATGAGCACTCAGTGCCCAAGCAGACCAGCAGTCAGCGGTGCTGCTGTCTTGCTTTGCAGATGGCCCAGGGGTCAGAGGTTGCAAAGCACCCAGCCAAGGACGGTCGGTGTTAAGAGTCAGCCTCGCCTTCCCTTCCCCCTCCCGCAGGCCGGCGTGGGACGGTCATCTGTGGGGCCTTCTCGGCTTCTTCTTGCTGGCTTCCCTCGCCCAAGCCATCTTGTACCAGAGCATATAATGGGTGCTGAGCCGGGGGAAGCTAGGTCACTGCGGCCACCTGCCCGCCTCCCTCCTCCCCTTGCACGCCTCGGCGATGCCTTGAAGCTCTGCGACCTTGGAGACTCGCTGGACTTGTCTGCCCATAGTGAACACTGGACGGGCAAGCTGTGTGGTTGCAGCTGCCAAGAGAGACCTTGGTGTAGCAGAGCCCTTGATTCCCACGCCCTCCCCAGACCTGGACCCGCAGGGACGTGGTGCGCGCAGGGGCCGCCAGGGGGCGCTCTGCACTGCCAACCCGCCAGCCCGGCCTTGCGCGGCCAGCTCGGTTCTGCTGCAGCCCAGGCACTGCCACCAGCGAGGTCTCCGGAGGCACTGAGGCCCGACCATGTCCACGCCACGCCGCGTCTCCCGCGCCTGCCCTCGCGCTCGAGCCTGGGGCCGAGCCGCACGAGCTGTCCTCAGCCGGCGGTCCGGCCCAGCAAGCAGGCAGGACCCAGGCACGGGTGAGCAGAGCCCGCTCTTCCCTCTGGGCGCGCACCTGGCCGGCCTTCCCAGGTATGCCCACCTGAAGACCCTTTCCAATGGCCCAGGTTGGCGGGTGCTGCCAGGCCGCCCCACAGTGTCACTGTCCTGTGCTCCCCAGAGAGCTGGCAGGAGCCGGGTTAGTGCGCTTGGCACACAGTTGGCGCCTAACAAGCGCAGGCTGTAGTATTAATAAGGTCTGCAGGTGGGCTGAGGCAGGGCACGGGGTATTGGCCTGGGTCCGGAAAGACCCGGTCGCAACACCGACTGGGCAAGCAGTCGCAGTGAGGCCAGCGCTGAGTCATCCCCCGGAGAGCCCAGCTCCCTCCTGCCTCCTTTCACTGCTGCCCGGCCTACGACCTGCTCCTGACCCTGCTGCAAAGAAAGGTGGGTGAGGGGAGGTGGGTGGGTCTTTTGCCCCCTCTGCCCCTGAAGTTGCCCGTCCATGGCGACCCCACAGGGGCACTGTAGGTCTGAGCCCTTTCCCCTAGCACGTTGCACCCACTTCTTTCCCATGCCAACCCTACCAGCTCCCGGAGATACCAGGGTGGCTTTAGCCAATCAGCGTGTCCCAATGTCGCATCCACTTGGGTGATTTCTGGGGGTGGTCATTTAGTGAACCAAACTGTGGCCCGGAGGCCGGAGGACCCCCATGGCATGTAGGGAGGGGCAGTTTCCTGGCACTTCTGGGAGAGACCCTGAGTGATAGGCACTCTCTTCCTGCTGGATGGAAGAGTGCATTTTAAAAAATAAGAGATGTTGCCCAAGTCTGTAATCCCACCCTCTCTGGAGACTGAGGCAGGAGGATGGCAAGTTGAGGCCAGTCTGAGCAACATAGCAAGACCCTGTCTCAAAATTTAAAATTTTTAAAGTGGGCTGGGGATATAGCTCAGTGGCAGAGCACTCCTAGGTTCTACCCCTGTACTGAAAAACTGGATGGATGGATGGATGGATGGATGGATGGATGGATGGATGGATGGACAAACTTTGTTGAGAATGAAGCAGCCATCTCAGAAGTAAATAAGAGAACTATAAAAAAAAAAACAACACAGATATGATGAAACACAGTGCTAAACAGCTGGATCCAGGCATGCTTGAAACCTGAATATTGTGAGGAAGGGCTTTCCTGCTAAAAGTTAATAAATCCCCTATCTTTGAAGTCAATTTTAGCTGGCTTTTTGTTTGTTTGTTTTCCACAACTGAAAGATCCTAGCCTGTATACTCTCTTGACCAAAGAGAAAACAGGTACTCAGAAGGTGTAAGTTTGCCAAATAAAACCAAGGGCAGCCCATTAAACCTGAACAGTGCTTCAGATGACCCATGGGTGCCTCTATGGCAGAGAGTGTATCCAGGCAATATTTGGAACATACTTGTAACACAAAATTAGCTGGGCATGCTGCATTTTTATTTGCTAAATCTGACTCATGTTTCAATTCACACTAAAAAAGGAGAAACCTAACCTTGAAGCTTGAGTATTAATTCTAACCCTCCTGGTACTCAGGGTCATGGCATTGCACCAGCCCTGGTGCTTAAGGAACACAGAGACATGTTGCTCTGGGTCTGTCCTGGCTTCGAGGTTCTGGGCTGATGTTTGAGTCCTCCAGCTCTCCACTCAGCCCAGTCTTTGCCTCCATTCCTGGGCTCCCCTCTGTGTTCGCATGCTGGACAAGCTGGCTTCTTGAGCTAGGCTCTTCTAGAAGTAGCACTTAGCACACTGGTGCCTTCTGCTTTTGGTGGCCCCAGATCACTCCCCAGAGGCACAGGCTGGCCCCATCCCCTCTGCTTGCCAGAGTCCTCTAGGCAAGAGCTGTCCCGAAACCCACAAGGCCTGGGCCAAGAGCACACAGCTCCAAGACAGCCACTGAGCCCTGTCCAGTAGCCCACAGCCTGCTCTGCCCTCCTGTGATGTGACACCCACATAATCCCTGGCCCCTCACAGCCAAGCCAGAAGGAGCCACCACAATGAGTGCTGGCTCTGCTTGTTCTGTCTTTAAAACAGTAGCAGTTTATTGTGTCTTTCTGACAGTGATGGTTTTAGGCTCCGTACGGCAAAGGTGGGGAGGCGGGAGCAGGAAGAAGATGGGGCGTGTCCCCCCGGGAGCTGCTTGGCTTTTGCAGACACTGTGTGTATCTACATGGTGACACTGGCCTTGCTGCTTGAAGTGGCCTTGCCTTACAGTTCCAGGACAGTCAGTGATGATGACTACATAAATGTCACCTGGCTATTCCACAGCTGAGGTTTTGCTTTTTGATTTCCCATGACAATAACTTATGCTCTGATGATGCTAAATGTCAGGTGGGGAGATGCTGACACTGCCTGGTGCTGGGTGGAAGCTCCCCCTGGCTTTACCCTGCACCCATTCAGGGGACCATGTCCTGCTGTCCCTGTCACGGGGCTGCTGTGCCTCAGAGGAGGCTCCCAATGCAAACAGGAAGCAGCATGGCACTCTGCTGTTTTCCAGGCTTTCTGGAAACACAGCTCCCTAAATAAACCCAGGACAGCCAATTGGGAAAAAAAAATGCCTAACGGCAGACAAGAGCCACAGACTTTGCCACTGGCCAAGCCTCTCCCTTCCGCTGACACCGGCGTCTGTTTGCTCTGAGCAGCAGCTGTCAGTATTGTTCCCATTTTACAGATTTGAGGAACTAATGACTTCCCCAAAGCCCCTTGGTGTCCCCAAAGTCATCCCAAGTTCCTGGGCACACTATCTGTCAGGCACTCTTTCCTCTAGCAGGCTTCTTACTTGAAATCCAAAAAAACACCAGATAAAGGGCATTCTAAATATATTTCTTTTCTATAGATGTTGATCTCCTGTTACTGAAAAACAGGAATTAGCTTGTCTGCTTGAGGATGTGGTTGGCGCTCTTATAAAAAGGATATAGAAGAAATCTGTGCAGACTGCCAGCTCCATTATGCTGCCGACCGCTTCCAGCAGAAGGAGAACCTTCGCGGCCAGATATTTCAGTAAGAACCTTATTTTCATTGCCTTCACACTTGACTTTTTCCTTGGGCCACAGGGTCATCCATGGTTGCCAAAGGAGCCCCCTTGGTCCTGTGGCTGAGGGCACCAAGCAGCATTCGTGGTCAGGGTCCCGGCCACTTCAGCTCCCGGGTGCTGGCTGGTGCCCAGCACTCACCCCTGAACTGGGGCAGCTGCTCTGTGTCTACCTCAAAATAGGCGTCCTCGTGACTGGGACTGTCAGGGCCACTGGGCTCTGATGACACTCAGTTTTTAGGATTGTAGCATCCATCCACTGCTGGGGTGGGAGGCAGGGGCTTTGAGGGGAGGCCTGAGGGTCCTGGGGATGCTGTGTCCCTGCTTAAAAACCATGTAGCTAAGCAGTTGGTTCAGCTACAAGGAGGAAGGGTCAGGGCGCCAGTAAGTGACTGGGAGGCGACTGTGAGAGTGCTGTGCGGCTGGAGCAGAGCAGGTGCTGGCTGAGGTGTGGCCACCTCACAGGCAGAAAGGCGCTGGTCCAGTCGGTCCTCCAATGATGGTGTGTGAGCACAATCCAGCTGCTGCGGGGCAGGAGAGGGAATAGGTCAGTGGTCCACACCCTGCTCCTTGCTGGGATCACTGAAGAGCTGTGGAAATTTCCTAGGCTTCTCCTTGGAGATTCGGGCTGAATGGGGCTTGGGTGGGTTCCAGATGAGCGTGCTGTGTAGTGAGGGCCAGGAAGTAATTTTTTATTGCAATGAAATTCACATAACATAAAATGAACCACTTTGAAATTTGCACTTCAGTGGAATTCATCCATGCTCAATTATGCGTGAGCGCCACCTCTATCTAGTTGGGGAACATCCTCACCTCCTCCCCCAGTCCCCAGTGAGCAATATTCCCTCACCCCCCTCCCCAGCACCTGCCAGTCACCAACCTGTCTTCGGACTCTATGGGTGTCTTATCTGTGAGATCAGGCACTCTGTGTCCCCTTGAGCCCCTTGGTTTTCAGTGTGTTTTAAAACTCATCCACACTACAGCACGTACATCATTTCTCTTGGCTGGGTTAATGTGTAGGGATTATTTGATCTCACACACTTTGGCAGTGTCATAAAAATAGCCATGCCATGTCAGAAAGCTCTTCAGAGGGGAAGGGAGCCAGCCAGGCTGGGAGAGGCAGCTTCTCCCCCATCCTTGGTCTCCTGGGGGACACCCTTCTCTCTCTGCCTCTCCTTTTTCCTCTTTTTCTATCAGCTGAGGTGATTTGTGAGGATCTAGACTTTGTCTTGGACATTTTCAGGGAGTTAAAGGTGAACAGAAGGTTCTTGGAAGCTGAATTGTACTGCTATACCTCACTTCTTCACTTTGCCCACCATTGTGCCAAGTCAAGAACCTTCCAGAACCTTCCAGAACCTTCCAGAACTATCCTTTTACCAGGAAGCCAGATGCCAGCCAGGTCCCTCACTCATGGGCTATGCTAAAACCCTTATACAGCAATGGCACCACCCATGGCTCCCTCACTGTGGAACCAACCTGTTTTCCCAAAGAATTTTCCTGCCACTTCATACCCAATGCATCATCTTTTCTCACCATCTCCCTAAACCTCTGGCCACTGATCTGCCTGGCCCTTTCCCCAGAATCATGGTTTCTCCCTGTGGCTCGCTATCCTGAGCAACACACTCCACCCACACACACCAGGAGCCACTGCATAGCTGAGTCCTCCTGGTATGTACACTAGCAGCCTAGGCCCATTCCCCAAAAGAGGAGAGGGCCGCTCCAAATCCAGCCCCTCCAAATCTTCCCCACTTGGGAGCCAAATTCAGCTCCCAAGTCCCTGGCCACAAGCCAACTTCAGGACCAAGGCCGGGGCAGCTTGGAACAGGGACACCTGTCACACCCTGCCCTGTGCCTTGTCCTTCACTTCTGCACAAAGTGGGATGGCCAAGGCAGGGAGGCAAGACTCTGTCCTGGGGAGCAGGAGACCCAGGGGAGGGGGCCTGGAGCAGTCGGAAGGGGAATAAGAGAGGGAAGGTAGGTGGGTGGCATGTTGGGAATCCTGGGCTCTTTCTCATGGGTAGTAGGGAGCTATGGAGAGTTATAAACAGGACTGATCTGATCACAGTTGTACATAGAAGAATAGCATGGCAGCAGGGTGTGACACAGCCCTCATCTGGATTTTTTTTTGAGTTTTTGCCATCCTGGGGATTGAACCCAGGGCCTTCCCACTGGGCAATGTCCTCAGCCCTTTTTTATTTTTTCTTTTGTGACGCAGTCTCACTCAGTCGCAAAGTTACCTAGGCTGAGCTCAAACTCGAGATCCTCTTGACAGTCCCTCGCTCCATGCCTCCTTATGAGTTTCCATGCCACTTGCTGCTTCTCCACTGTTCTTCCCGCCCTCCTCCAGGCATCCCTCAGGGCTGGCATATGGCCTCCTGACTGGCTCCTCAAGCTCCGCCCCAGCCACACTGGCTGAAGTGCCAGGCTTTCGGATGCGCTGCCTAACTCTGGACCAATTCTCCAGACAGCCCCTGGCTCACAAATTCACCTCCTGGCCATGTTTGCCCTGCACTCCCTTCTGCTGAGGCTAGGAGAACAGGGCAGGTCACACAGTCACCTGTCTTGGGTCGCCTGGGCAGGGTAAAGGGCTGCATCTTGACCATCACAGTGACTCAGAGCCTGGCTCAGAGCCCATGGCTACCAGGCTGGAGGCCCAAGGGTGAGCTCTGGAAGGGTCTCAGACTGGCAGAGAAATCCTCGGCCTGGAACAGCTCATGTCACACTCTGTGTGCAACTATGACTCATGACAATCACTTCCCCAACTACCCACAAGGGTCCAGGAGGTACAGTCCCAGCATGTGTCCAGGGGGGCAGGATGGTGGCACCAGTAACCACAGCCATGACTGCTACCCACTGCTACCCCACCCCAACTTTCCTGTGCTTCTTCCTGACTCACATTTCTGTGTAGCGCTTGTGACTGTGACTATAATGTGTGACTGTCACTATAACAAAATACCTGACATCAGAAACTTATAACAAAAGAGGGTTTCTTATATCTCCCAGTCTTCACTCTTGCCCATGATCCATTGGCACTGTTGCTTTGGGCTTGTGGAGAGGCCGTGCATCATGCAGAACACAAAATGCTCACCATGTGGCCAGGAAGAGAATGAGAGGAAGGAGAAGGGAGCACAATCTGCTCCCTTCCCAGCACCTCCCAGCTGTGCTCCCTTGGGACCCAGCCTTTAACACATGGCCCTTGGGGGACAGTAAAGTTCCAACACATCGTGATTATTATAGTGTTCTCTGTTTACGAACTTAACAGCTTTATTGATATGTAAATTTTATGATAAAATTCACCTAATCTGAGTGCATGAATCAATGATTTTTAGTAAGTTTATAGATTTATAGAACTATCATTATAATCCAGTTTTAGGACATTTCTGTCACCCCTAAAAACTTCCTCTGTGCCCATTTGTGGAGAGTCCCCAGTCCCAGCTCCAGCCCACTGGTGCTCATTCTGTCTCTGTGAATTCGCCTTTTCCAGAGATTGCAGATAAATGGAATAGCATGCTGACTAGTCTTTCGTGTCGGGCTTCTTTCACATGGCCTGAGGTTTCTGAGGTCTGCTCCTGTTTTTGTGTGTATCAGAAGTGTGTCCTTGGAGGCTGAATGATGTGTTATTGTATGAATGTACATTCTTTTTATCCACTCACCAGCTGATGGAGAGTTTAGGGTTGTTAGGGTTACATTAGGGTTATTTTCAGATGGGCTTATCATCTTGAATAATGCTGCTCTGAACACTCACACATGTGTTTCTGTGCCTATTTGCTTTCATTTCTCTTGTACTGGGTTTGTTTTGTTTTTTAAGATGCTCTCAAAATATTTTTCAAAGTCTCTACCATTTTGCATCCCCACCAGCAATATATAAAGATCTGAATCTTCCCCCTTCTTGCCAACATATGCTATTTGGCTCATGGTTTCAGTGGCTTCAGTCCATGGTCTCTTGGCTCCATTACTTCTGGGCCAGTTGTGAAGCCGAGCGTCATGGTGGAGAGTGTGTGATGGGGCAGAGCTCTCCACGTCATGGCTGCTAAGAGACAGAAAAAGAAAAGGAAAAAGCCCAAGAGGAAGAAGATGGGGCCCGGATATAGTCCCCAAGGTCACACCCCCATGACCACCCCCTTTGACCAGGTCCCATCTCTTGTTTCCATTAGCTTCCAATAATGCCATCAATCTTATCAGTGGATTCATCCACTTGATGAGGTTAGAGCCCTCTCGATCCAATCACTTCTCCCAAAACCCTGTCATCTGCCAACTAAGTATAGTGCGTGAGTTTTGGGGACATTTCAAGTCCAAACCATAACACCATCATAGTGGACATAAAGTATTTTATTGTTGGAAAAATGATTTGTATGTATTTAATGATTAATGTTGATCATCTTTTCCTGTGTTCATTAGCCATTTATATATCTTCTTTGGCAATATGTTTATTCAAATTTTCTGCTCATTTTTAATTGGTCTGTTTTATTAAAGTTGTAAGCATTTTTCTATATTCTGGGTACAAATATTGCATCAGATATTTGATTTGCAAATATTTTCTCCCATTCTGTGGCTTGACTATTCATTTCCTTAATAGTGCACTTAATATTTGAAATACAAAATTTTAATTTTGGTGATATACAGTTTATATATTTTTTTGTTTTGTAGATCACAATTTGGTTGTGGTATTTAAGACATTTTGCCCAACCCCAAATTATAAACATTTTTTCTTTCCTTCTAGAAATTGTATGGCTTAACACTTACATTTAGATCTCCAAATGCAACCACGTCCATAGGTCCTGAGATTGGGTTTTAACCTCTGAGTTTTGGGGAATTGCAGCTTAACACCTGCTTTACTGGCAAGCAGTGAAGAGCCTGGGCCCAGGAAGAGGTCAGGCAGCACTCTCTGCAAATGTACTGCCCACTGCCCACAGCTGGGCCAAGTCAGGACTGAGTCAGCGGTTGTTCCCAAAGAACCAGCCTCCTCGGTGACTTCTGCCCCTGCCCGGCTTGGAGACACACAACCCCAGGAAGCTGTGGGATGGGAACCGCGGGGAGGCCCACAGCTCTCCGGTATGGCTTGCCCTCCTGTGGGCTCATTCAAGAGCCCAGCTCTGCAGGCTGGAGAAAGCTTCCCTGGGAGCAGGATAAGGGCACAAAGGACAGGAAGTTCACTGACTCAAGGGGCATAGGGCTGTTGAGTGACAGTGGCAGACTTAGCCCTGATCTGAACAGACCCATCTCTACCTCTGCCTTCAGGACAGTGACTGCACCCTTGGGCTGCACCCCAAGATCTGCTCATAACCCATCACCCCCCGCCCAGCATGGCTGGGCTAGGGCTCCAGAGTGGCTTCTCCCAACAGTTTAGCTGTCACACATGCAGGACCAGATACCATAAAAACAAGGGTGAGAGGCAGCATCCTGGTGGCCTAGGAAGAAGATGTGGATGGATGGAGGGACACAGATACCCTCAATGCCTTCCAAGACAGCCCTACACACCATTAGGCCCAGAGCTCAGTTAAGACAAGGTCCCTCCTTCTGCCCAGACTCTGCTTCCACTACTCCCAGACCCCTGGGCATGACCAGGTCCCTGTTCACATGCAGCTCTTCTTCTGAGGGTGGCAGCTGACAAGATTCCCTTATGGACAATTCACAGGGAAAGCCAGCCTCTTTCACCATGCCACTGACTTCATCTTGCCAGCTATGAAAAGATAAAAACAGTCTTTAGAAAAAGCCAGGTCAGGGTGTAGATCCTGATTCTACCACTTGCTCACTTGGTGGTCTTATCTGGGTGATACAAGGTGTGACCAGAAAATGCAGTGAATGTTTTTAAATTTTTTAAAATGTTTTTGCAATAGAAGGCATTTGCCATTAATTGCCTTCAAAATCCTCCCCCTCACTTTGAACACCCTCATCCCATTGTTCTTGCCACTTTCTGCAGCAGGCCTGGAGTCTTCTTTCCTGAGTGTCTTTAGTTGTGCTGTTGTGGCTCCCTTGAGGTCTTGAATCAATTCAAAACATTTTCCTTTCATGGTCATTTTGACTTTAGGGAAGAGCTAGAAATCACAGGGTGCCAGATCCAGTGAATAAGGTGGAAGAGAACACACAATGTTGTTTATGAACCTTCTTTCCTGTTGGATAGCAATCAGCAACAGCATTCACTGTATTTTTTAATCATACTTTATAAAGACACTCAGGAAAGAGGACTTCCAGAAGTTCCTCAGAAAGTGGCAAGACAATGAGATAAGTATGTTTCAAGAGAGGGAAGCATTTTGAGGGGAATAACAGTGAAGTCTTTCACTGTGATACACTTTTTAATTTAGATATTCACCAAATAGTTTTATCATATCTTATATAACAACAGGCTGTAACTCGCAAGACTGCAATGAGGATTAAATATCTTATAGAAAGCAGAGTTCACAGAAGGGCTCAGGGTACACCCTGGATAAATAGGAATCCCCTTTCAGACGGACAATAGACTCCTACTGTTAGTCTCTGACCATGGCCTTGAGAATTTTTTTAAGTGGAATGATGAGAACTCTGTCACAGGGACCCACACTGGGAGTCCGGCACACAGACTGGCTGGTTATCCACAAATGCTCTCAGAAAGAACTCAAGCAGCACTGGAAGTATGAAGCAGAAACAACATCTGTCACCTCCAGAAGACTGTGACACATGTGTCCATCTCCACAAGGATGAGAACAGAGTGGAAGGGCAGAGTGTGCAATCCCTCTCCGTGACTGTCCCCATGGGGATGGGGGAGTTGCATTGTGGTGCAAGACCCCATGGATTAGATCTGAGCCTGGGGTGGCCTTCAAGGGCCCCTGAGTTGGGGCAACAAGGCCGGGCCTCTGTGCTCCACAAGCAGTCCTGGTGGCAGCTCCCCAGGAAGGGAGCGTACCCGAAGCTAGGATACTCCCAGTGCAGACTGAGGCCACCTGTCAGCAGCTGGGGCTGCTCTGTCTTGGGGCCATCCAGTGGCAGTGGCAGAGGCCACTTCCAGCATCTCTAGTCGTTCATTGTTACAAATAATTCAATGAGTGAGCTTTCTTCCTCCACACCCAGGAGCCCTGGGGAGCTGGGGCCATCATCTGGTGGATGGCACCCTCTCTTGGTGCAGCCTGCCTGGACTGATGGCTGGGATGGCTAGCTTCATCCTTCTCCTCCAGAAGCATCGCCGCTGCCCCACATACTATGCCCACACTGAAGATGATCCCAGAGGCCATGTGGAGAACCGGAAGCAGAGTCACCAAGAAGCATCCATTCCCTGAACCAGATTTCTAGGCCTGTGCATTAGTTTGGGGTCTCAGAGTGCAAGGCAAAGCCAACAAAGCACAGTCAGCTGCATCACACAGAGCATGGGGTGGACACCTGGGCCAGCCTTGCTGCGGGAATAGGTGGGGCCACCTGGCATGACAGCTTAGCAGGCGGAGACTGAGGCACCCTTGCACATGCTGCTCACCGCCTCTGAGAGCTGCTTTCTTCTACACGCAAGAATTCACACAGCATCTCTGGGCAGCTGCATATGACACCCAGGACAGTGACGCCTGGCTCAGCAAATGCTGACTGCCAAAGTCAGGGCTGTGACATTTGCCAAGCACAGACACTGTGCCTCCACCCTGGGTACCACATGCTCCTGGCCATGTGGGCAGTGCTGTCCTGAGCAGGGGTGTCACCAGGCACCCCAGTGCCCTCAAACTGATCTCCTTGCCTACTCTAAGGAAGAAGAAGAAACCAGATGTTTGTCACTGCTGCCAGCTGTGCCCACTGCCTCGTACTCTGAGTCCAGATGTTCCTACCTTCATGTCAGGACAGATTCCTCAGGCAGCTCTGAGGCGAGGCAGGGCAGGGCAGGGCCCTGAGGGCAGACAGTGCCCTCTGCAGAGGACAGTGGGGCCCCTTCCTCTGGGCTCCTGCTCCCCATGGAGAGCCCTCTCTGTCCAGTTCAGAAGGGAAGGAGTCAGTCCCCGTCCTCGAGGGCCCACCTCTGGAGAGGACACACATCCATGAGCTGTCTGACATGAGTGAGGTGTCCCACAATCTAATGCCATCCAATTCTGACAGGAGCTGGACAGTCAGCACAGTCCCACTGCAGACACTTGCTACCAATGGTCATCCAGGCTCCCATACTTCTGCCTGATGTTCAGGGGCACCGACCCCCA
Organism: Heterocephalus glaber; assembly: GCF_000247695.1. Next base: position 1,276,941 of record NW_004624928.1, read on the forward strand.
TCTCCGTTTCAGTCATTCACTAGAATGACTCACAGAATGCAACTCAGGAAGACCAGAAAGGAGAGACAGTGAGGGCAGGGTGTGGGAAGAACAGAGCATCACCGCCTTCCAGGGACCTGACCCTGAAGCACCCAAAACCCATCGTTGAGTCTTCTCTACATGATGGATCTAATTCATGGCTCTTGATGACAGAACTCCACATCCAGCCCCCCTTCCTGGAGGAGGTTGAGCCTGAGACATCCAGCCCTCTAGTCACTGGGAGCATTGCCTTGGCAATCATCCTCTATCCTCCCAAGTTCCCTCATTAACAGAGATGCAGGTGCCTTTGGAAGAGGCTTGGTGTTCCTCTCTTCATCCCATCATTCAGGAAATACCAAGGACTTAGGAGCTCTGTGCCAGGAACCAGCTATGAAGACCAGATACCTACCCCCACCCAGCTCCCAACGCTACACCACACCCTCCAGGTGCATGCGCTAGAGATGCAACTGTCTCTCCTCTGTTGGCACCTCCCACTGAGCCTGTGTAGTCTCAGTTATGGGCAAATACACTGGGGGGTGGGGGGGGTGGAATATCTTCAGCCTTCCAGGAAGCTCCAGTGATAGTACCATGGGTTTGGGACCTCAGCCAGGGCTCCAGTTCCAAAGGCAACAATTTCCCAAGTGTCAGTGTGGCCCCTCCCAGCAGCCACCACAGAGTGGAGGCTCTAGGATTTCAGGGCCACCTGGAAGCCATCCACTCTGCTCAAGTTCTCACAGTGACCCTGAGACATAGGGGTAATCATGAGTCCAGATGAGACCTAGAGGCTTAGGACCAGGGGACAACAGAGTCAGGCCCTACCTCTGACTAGCCAGCACTGTGTCTGGTACACATGCTGGGCTCCCAAGGCTGGAGTCAACTCATGCAATACAACCAACAAGTCCTCTCTGGGGAGTCTCTGTTACACCTGGATCCAGATCCAATGTAGAGGGAAACAGGGTTGGCAAGTGCAAGATTATCACCAGACAGGGTCCAAGGAGGTCCCCCAAAGAGGAAATGAAGGCCTTAATTCACCTCCTCACACCCACATATAGTCAGTCCGTGGATTCTCATCACAGAGAAACATTTCAGAATGTGTCACTGAGAGGCATAGGCAGATAGCAATCAGCCAAGGGACTTCAGTTTGAGGAGCTGAAGGGACACTGCTTAATGAAGATCTATTCAGAGAAGAACAGGGCCAGGTTTTAGGGATTTGCTGGGGCAGGTTGGCATCTGGCTGATTGTTATCTCAGGGCTGGTTGCAGAATGGCTATGGAGAGTCCTTGCTGTTTGAGAGGACAATTTAGGCTCCCTGAGACCACTGTCTCTGTATGGGGCAGTCTCGGCCTGGTACAGGCTCTCCTGGAATCCAGGTAACCACAGATTGAACACAGTGACTGGAGCTTGCTCTTGGGTAGTTGAAGTCTCTGTAAATCTCTTATCTCAGTGAGATAAATTATGTAAATACAGGGCTAATCTGCCTTTCAGCCCACCCTCTCTAAGTGGTCAACATGCCTATGTGCAGAGCTGAGCAGCGATTGGACCCAAAGTTTAAGGTAATAAACAAAGATCAAGCTCTGCCTGTTTTTAGTCACCTGTTGGGCATCTGTGGGCCTTAGTGAAGAGCCTTTGTTTTTTTTTAGCAAAAGCCCCTTTCAAGTCTCTGACTGCCTCAAGAGAAAACACAAATCATGCTTTTAATGAGCAACAGGTTAAGGGTCTGGGAGTTTGTCCTCTGTCCCTGTAGTGGTCTCTGACAAACCAGCATTGAAATTCAGGGCCTCAAACAGTAAACCATTCTGGCATCAAGGCCTGTGAGCTGGTGTGTCTGCTGTGGCAGGTGGAGAGGTGGTCTGGCTCCAATGTGCAATGCCTTCCAGCTGTCAACAGGGTAAAAATGGATTTGATATGACCACATGTGTTTCATGGAAGCAGAGCAATGTCAGCAAATTGGAAGATTTTTTTGTTTGCAGTACTAGGGATTGAACTCGACCTTCACACTGAGCTACATCCTCAGCCCTTGTTTATTTTTGATTTTGAAACAGAGACTCGCTAAATTGCCCGGGTTGGGCTCTATCTTGTGATCCTCCTGCCTCTGCCACCAGAGTACTGGGATTATGGGTATGTGCCACCACACCTGGAAGATTTTTGCAGTCAGTCTACCAAAGAAGGGATATGGCTGCTTCTAAAAATTGGAAGCGTATTTGCCCCTGTCTGTTGGACTGGGTTTCCTATCAGGAGCTTAGCATTTGGGGAAGCACTTTCTGCTCTGGGTAGCAATGGTGATGGTGGGCTGTCGGCATGAACATGCTCCTGTGTTGGGGGTCCAGGGCTTGGATGTGTCTGGGATTGCAGAGGCCACCCCCTTAGATCCCTGAAGCTGACACACCATCAGATCTTCCCTGTCTGAGTCTGTCCCCAGCGGGAAGAAAAGCCCCGGCAGAGCAGGTGTGCATGAGGCTCTCCTTCACAAAGGCCAGGTGGCCACCACCAGTCCAGTCTTTCGAGAACCAGAAGGTGCATTAAGAACAAGTTTCCCAGTAGGAATGCGAACTGGCCCTGGGCCAGTCTTCTGGGAATCTCAGCTTCCTCATATGTAAAACGGGAATGAGACTCACCTCCTGGGGCTGTGAGGTCCTGATGGAAACTATAGGTGATAAGCTCCTGTCCTTTTACTCACCCCTAATAGCAGGGATGGGTATTTAGGTTGTTGTTAAATCCCATCTATGCACCAGGTTCTGTGTGCAGGGGAACCCTTATGGGCTTTTCTGTTACTGGTACAAAACACCCGACACTCGAAACTTAAAGGAGAGTTTAATTTGGCTCATGGTCTCAGAGTTTTGGTCCGTGGTTGGCTGGCTGGCTCCAGAAAGAACATGGCAGGAGGGCTTGGCAGAACAAAGCTGCTTAGTTCATGACAGCCCAGAAGGAGAACATAGGAAGCACCAGAGAGGAAGGGGAGAGATACCAAATACAGCACCCAAGGCCACTCCTCCATGACCCACTCAGATACACCCAGAATGTGCTTTACTAATCAATCCCCTAGGCAACACCCAAGCTAATCAAGTTGACAATTCAGCTTTGCCGTCACAGGTACCTTGCTTGAACAACAATCTGAGTTGAGTATAATCATGATATCCCTCACCCCATCTAGCTGAATGACTGGGTGCAGCTAAAGGAGTCAGGTGGGGCAGGACTTGAATCCAAGTCTGTCTGTCCTGGGACTCACACCCTAATCACAACACAGCCCTGTCCCCATTGTGCAGCACTGCATTTCACAAACTGGCTTCATAAATGCATGTGTAACATTTGCAATAAGCTCAAGTTAAGGCCATGACACTGAATATCAGATGAGTCTAATAGTCACAAGGCATCGCTGTATGCCCTATGTGTCAGATAAAAAGGCCCAAAACCAAGACCAGACCAGGCCACAACAAGCCTTTATTAGGGGAATAGATCTGCCGGGCTGTCTCTGAACAAAGGAGAGACAAAAGCAACATGGCCGGGGCAGGGAGAGTCTTTTATAGAGACTGGGGTGGGGTTTGTAGGGGCTGAGGTGGGGTTGAGTGAGGTAGTGACTAGGGAATGGAGGAGCCGGTGATGTCACTAGGTGGTAGGAGGTGAGCGAGTATTAGGTTACTCTCTAGGCAGGAACAGGGGCATGCTGGGAAGAAGGGTTTATTCTTTGGTGGGAGCAACCATCTTGGCATGACGTCACACAGGGGAGGGGGCAAGGCATGATAGGAAGAGGGCAGCTACTATACATAATAGCTGCTGAGGTAGTGGGAGACCTATCACTATGTAGATATGTCATCCACTCTTCATTCTGTAGCTCAGGTGTTATCATGAAGACAACTGGTTTCACAGAAGCCCAACCCTTGTAAGGAACAGCTGCCACATTAGGGTCAGAACAGTGAGACCCCTTCACCCTAACCACCCTGCCCTCTGACCAATGCTTCTCTCTCAGTGACATGAGACCTTCCCATGGGTTGGCTCAGCGTAGCTTTCTGTGTGTGCATCCAGTCCTGTCCTCTCATACCTGAAAGATTCCATGGGGTTTCCCGGCCAGTTTCTGCATTTCCCAGATGAGAAAAGAGAACCATTGAGGGAAATGACTCAGGCTGCCTGAGGCTTCTGGGCTGAGTGGGGCCTAATTCATGGAGACCAGGTGTTGACCTGGCCCTATGGTATGCATGGCCCCATTCTAAAGAAGAGAGGACAGGAGCCTGGACAGGGCCAAGTGGCTGTGCTGGAGGTGGAGCCATGTGTGACCACAAGATATGACTCAAGCTGAATCACAGAAAATACACACACACACACACACACACACATACACAGTATTGCACATAGAAGGAAAAAACCCACTCTAACCACCAGTCATTTCAGGAAGTGATATTTTGGGACTGATTTGACTGCCCCTGCAGAAGTGTGACAGTGAGTGAGTTACAGGACGCTGTGGGCCAGGTTCCTCTTTGGGCTATGCCCCTGAGGACACTCACACTGGGGCAGTTCTGGTGCCAACCCCAGACCCACTCTGAGACCAGCTTGGTGAGGAGGGCCCCTCGTGGCCTCAGCATGCAGGTCACCCCTTTCCTTCTAAGAGTTCTGAAGGAGTGTCCCCTGCCCGGAACTCTAAGTGGGCTCTGTCATTCAGTCCACCCTTTCCACATCACCACCAATTCCAACCTCCAGCCAAGGGACCATCCCACGTCCATCGAGCATGACTCAGGCCTCAACTTAATGCAGTCCTAAGGCCCCTCTGGAGACACAGAGTGGACAAGGGATGACATCTTTTCTTGAGAACCCAGTAGGAGAGTGAAGACAGCAGAGCAGCAGCCAAAGCAGCTACCCACCACTGTTCCTCTCACTGCCACTCCACGCCTCAATCTGTGCTCAATCTGCCACCAGGGGGAAGCAGAGAGGTAGCAACACTTTGAACGCCAAGCTCAAAACCAGAGAACCAGATGGGACAAGCAGTGCCCAGAGGGGACCAGGCAAGGCCTGCCAGCTAGGTACCTGTAAGAATAAGGTACTTGAGATTCCCTGGCACACACAACCTGGTCCACAAATGGGATTTAATGACATGAATACCCATCCCTGCTGTGAAGAGGTGCAGAGCTTCCTCGTGACCTCTCAGCCCCGTAAGGTGGCTCTTGGCCCTGTTTTACATGTGAGGAAGCCAAAGGTCAGAGAAGACAGTGACTAGCCCATGTTCCCAGAGCTAGCACAGACAGGCCAAGACTTTGAACTCAGGTTTCCTGGGGTCCAACCTTGAAGTTTCCTCCATGTTTCTTTTGCAAATTACCACCCTAGGACAATTTGCACAGTGGGGTGACCACATGGGTGAGTGGGCAGGGACAGGAGCAGTCAGATATCTCTGACACATCCTCATGTATTACACAGCTTCCCGTGCAGTGAAGGAAATGAGGTTAGGGGCCAAGGTTGCCGGGTACAACATGGTCAGACCAGGCATGCTCCATCCAGGCTCTGCTCCTCCTGCCCCAGCCTGCCCAGGAAGGCCATGCACAGTTGAACAGTAGTTACTCTAGGACCAGAAACTTTTGTTGTTTAAAGAAGTAGGTGTTGTGTTGATTTGACTTTATTATTGCCCAGTGCAAAATATTCTGATTCTAAGCATTGCATATAGGATGAGCAGGGACTCCATCTCCCCAGCAGGTAATGGGAGCCCAGCTCATGCCTGCGTCCCCCCTCGCTGTCACTACTTTAATTGTAACTTTTTTGTGTGGTGCTGGGGATTGAACTCAGGGCCTCACGCATGCTAGGCAAGCACTCTACCACTTAGCTACATCTCCAGCCCCTTTCTCCCTACCTTAGGGCTCTCAGGAATGGGGGCCCTGCTCTTCCAGCTGTCTTACAAGGACCAGTGTGCAGGAAGCCACATGCCTGTATTTTTATGGCGGGCTAAATATGTACTAAGCATCATGCTACATAGTTTAAATTCTTGATCTCCAGGACACCTCTTCAAGGGGACCATTGTGACAGCTGAGATAACAGAGCCACTGAGAGATGAAATGGCGTGTCTAGGACACAATGGTGCCAGATTCTGATCCCAGGACCGTCCCATTCCAAAGCCCGGGCACTGTGCATGAGAGCACACTGTGTCATGTGACATAACAGTAGCCAAAAAGCTTCAATCAGACCACAGAGGCTGAGAAGAACATTTGCATCTGCAGAGTTTCCCGCTTTCATTGCAGTCTCACTTAGACCCTGCCTGGTGAACTGTGCAAGGCTGTGAACAGGGAAGTGGTGTTTGCCAAAGGCAAGAGGTTACTGGCTGAGCACCCACTCTAGTTTGGGGTGCAATTCGGCACACAGATGCTCTTGCCTGACAGTGGGTTACGGCCCCATGTGCCATCATAAGCTGAGGACAGCAGGGATCCAAACTGCATCACACACCTCACTGCCCCGACACTGAACTCAGCTGAGCAACACAGCACTTCCAGCACAGCCTCCATCTCTTCCCTGGCGACCGTGTGACTGGCCGGGAACTGCAGCCCCCTGCCTCACCCAGTGTTGC
>NW_004624928.1:1298524-1336357 GCF_000247695.1 Heterocephalus glaber
GCATTTGACAAAATCCAACTTGATTCATGATAAAAACCCTACAGAAAATTGGAATAGAAGGTCTTTATCTTAACCTGATTAAGGCTATCTATGAAAAACCAACAGCCAACATCATACTAAATGGTCAAAAACTGAAAACCTTCACCCTGTTGTTTAGTTTTGATTTGTTGTGTTGTGTCTTGTGATCCTCCTGTCTCAGCCTCCCAGAGTGCAGGGTGACAGGCATGAGGCTGGAGAGCATGTTGTGAGGGCACCTGGCTTCAGGCCAACTGTGGCTGGTGGATGGCAGTCCACCTTCCAGAGAGTCCGTCCTCCAGTGCCAACCTCACCTCTCAGCACCTGCCCCAGAGCAGCCCTTGAGAAATGCCCAGGGATTCCAGGCAGGAGAGGGGGCAGGGTAGACCCAGGGCTACAGCTGGAAGGCAGCCTGCATGGGGTCCAACAGGAGGGCCAGCTCTCAGCCTCCCTCCTTCCTCTGCCTGAACCACTTAGAAGCCAGAGGAAAGGGCTCCTCCTTCCAATAAAAGTTTCTGCAGGAAGTCATCGGGTCGGACAGATTCCGTCAGCCCTGCTCCTGTCCCTCCTTCTGCAGCTCTCACATCCCTTCCAGTTGGACCCTCAGATCCTTCAGGGGGAGGAACAGGGTGCAAGGTCTGAGGGCAGCGAGGAAGGAGGAGCTGCTGTGGCCCCTGCTCCTGGATTCCCTTCCCCCGGCCCCAGCCCTTTCCCAGCTTGACTGCTGGGTGTGAGCCCAGAGCCTGTGGTTTGGTCCATTCCAAACTCTGGTCCCCAGAAGAGCCCAGCGGGTGAGCATGGTGACTTAATGTCACCAGGGGAAACAGCTGCACAGGAAAGGGGTCCGGAGGTGGTTTCTCAACCAAAACAAGGGTGAGCCGGCCGAGCTCCCGTCTTGCCTGGGACTTGGATGGAGCACCAGCCAGGCTGCATTACTCACACAGGCTTCCTGATTGCTCAAGACCTTGTCACAGGCCACGGGGCTCGCCCTGTGACCCTGATGTCAACATTAGGTGTTCCAGCTCTGTGTCCTCCCCAGTGCTCCTGGGTGGCCTCGGTCCCAGCCTGACCCTGTGGGATCCTGGCCCTCAGGGAAGGGATCACAGGCCTGCGTGCTTAGTAGTCTGCTCATCTTCTTCGTTAGCCCAGTGAATGCTCTGAGACGCACTGTGTGCAGGCCCAGACCGGCGCTGCCCCCTTACCCAGGCCTCAGCCTATGCCTGAGCCCCTCGGGATTTGGACCTCTGGACACCACCAGCTCCTTCTAAAAAAACACCTGCCTTCCAACACTGCTGGCCCTGTGGGTCTAGGCCTGCAGGAGTCTCAGCACTTCCCACAGAAAGCGCTCTCCTAGCGGGGCTGAGTAGCCCCAGATCTGTGCACTTCCAGTAGCCTCTGGGTGGCCACCTACAGGCTGGCGCACAACAGGATGGGAGATCCCCGCATGGACCACAGCGACCCCTGGAACCCACTCACTATTGGGGAAGATCCCCCGGGCTCTGGCTGCCCCCCATCCAAGGCCCCACCCACCCTCGCTTCCGGGCTTAGCCCCCCACAGCCACGCCCTCATGGCCACGCCCGCCCGTCCTCGCCCCTCTCCCTTAGAGACTCTCCGAGCTTCTCGGCGCTCCGCCCTGCAGAGCCCCGCCCCCAGTGGACAGAGCGCGCGCCCGGGCGGAGCCCAGGGACCTCCAGGCCGGGCCCGCCCTGACCCGGTGATTGATCAGCAAAGATCCCCGTGGCTTTAATGGTCCGCTAGGATAGGAATTAATCCTGGGATGAATAAATAATGCATCGAGATTTACGTAGTCCGAGGCGAGCCGTCTGTCCGGAGCCAGGAGAGGGAGCCAAGGGGCCGCGAGGGCGACTCCAGCGGCCGGGGGCGGACTAGCGGGGCGTGAAGGGCCCAGCGACAGCGCGAGAAGAGGGACGTGGATGACAGGCCCGCGCGCTCGGCCCCGCAGCTGCAGGAGCATGCTGAGCCCGAAGATCAGGCAGGCCCGCAGGGGTGAGTCCAACTTTCCGTTCCGCTGCGCGTGCTGGGGCCACTGTGGACCTCCTTGAGCACGCTGGTGACGGATGTGCGACGCCTGGGCTACGTGGAGCCCAGACTGCCATGGCCAGCTATGGGTTGGTGATGTCCCCCGACATTCCGCGGTGTCCAGCGTCCCTCTGTTGCTCTAGGTGACCAGGGGAAGACTGGGGAAACTTTGCTTCTTTACTGAAAGAGAAATGCCCAGGATTGGCCCACAGCAGAGACAGATGGCCCTTACCCAGGAGAGCGATGCCCTGGCTCCTCCAGACCGCGGCCCAGTGAGGGACTCCCACTGCAGCCTGGGAGTTTGCTCAGGAGCCTGGAGCAGCAGGGGCTTGTCAGCCTTTCTACCAGAATAACGCCCAGCAAACTGCAGCTGAGCCTGGAGTAGGGATGGGGCACAGATTCATGGGCAAGGGAGAGATAGGATCTGTAGAATCCAGGACTGGGCGAACGGAGTGGCTGGGGCCTAGAGCCTGGATAGGCTGGATACCACATCTCCCTGGACAGCGACTTCCCTGCTAGGACAAATTCAGATGAGAACGTGTCTTTTTAGGAGAATAGAATGTGGCCAGTGTTTTAGAAGACCTCCCTGTGAGCAGTGAGCAGTGAGCACAAAGATAGGCCTTTGGAGATGGGTGGGGCATCCGGAGAGAGGGGTGACTGGAAACAGCCTCACCCTGGGTTTGTGGCAGGACCCTTCTGCCTCAGGGAGCACCCATCTGCTCAGCATGCCACAGGCAGCACTGGCCTCACTTTCCTGCTTGGGACCAGCCTTCCTGCCTGCTCACTGGCCATCAGCACCACTGTGGGTTGCAATGCGACAAGGCTATCACCCACCAGCCAGTGGGCAGAGGAGGACCTTGCCTGGGCTATGCCCAGGCTAAAACTTCACACCAGATTTGATGATTGAGTACAAGAATGTAAAGTATAAAAAATCTCCTTAGTAACTATTTTATATTAATTACATGCCAAAATGACAGATTTTAGACATATTGTGCCAAGTATTAAATTTAATTTCACCCTTTTTTCCTTTTACTGGCTTTTAATGTAGTTACTGAGAACATTCACAGTTGTTTGAGGCTCATATTATACCTTGTATTTTCTTATTGGATAGTGCTGGTCTAGAAAGAGACCAGTGCTTCAGAAAAGGGACCTGCCTGTGACATCATAAATGTCTTACAAACAGTGATTTCAAGTCCATGGTTCGAAATCAGGAGTGGCTTCCCTGGTGCCCAATCCTGGGGACATTTGGCAATGTGTGGAGGCACTTTTGGCTTTTCCCACTGAGGATGCTACTGGCATATGGCAGGTAGGGGCTAAGGCCACTGCTGAATATGCCATAGTGCACAGACAGCCCCACTGGGAAGTCACCTGGTCCTAATGACCATAGTGCCTAGTGCCAAGAGAAAACCTCTACTGGATGACATTATCTAGCTGGACATTTGACAAAATGAAGTTTATAGCGCTGCTTTTCAGACATTAATAAAATAACCTCTTACCCACCAAAGTGTATGATGCTAAGCCACAGGCAGAGGCGTCCTAAGAGCATGTGTTACAAATGCAGCTGCCAGCACAGGGTGTCAGGAGGCATCCAGGGAATGGAGTGGCTCCAAGGTGCAGGCTGGGATGATGGGATGACTTCAGGAGGAGGAAGCAGGGTGGGCAGGAGGGGAGGATGGGGGTGGGGGAGACAAGGACACATAGGATCAAGGAAAGCTGCAGGCAGGAAGAGGCTGTATGCACAGCCTGGGGCTGGAACCAAGCCAGGAACTAGCCTAGGACTGTGGCTTCATCAGGAAGAACTAAGTCCCCCTCGGGGCATTTCTGGAGAAATGGGGACCGAGAGAAATTGGCCCTGGTAGACAGAAGAAATCTCATCAGAATTCATCCCTGTCTAAACCTTCCAAGAATCAGGCAGAGCGAAAGCAACATGACCAGCAAGGGACAGCTATGGAAATCCAGCCCCAGTACCCAGCCGACATCTGGTCAGGACTACTGCAGACCACACTTGGTGTAGACTCATCTTTGCGCAGCTGTGCGTGCTGCGTGGGAAAGACAAGGCGCTTTCGAGGACAGGCCATCAAATCAGGCCTGGCCCGAAGGCTCAGGCGTCTCTGGGGTCTGGCCGGGAATCTGCTTTCATGGGCTCTTGACACCAGGGCTTCCCAGGGACCTCTCTCCCCCGAGGCGAGCCCTGAGTGAGCGGGGAGAGGCTGCCATCTCCCTGAAAGACATCCTTGTCTCCTTCCGGGAGTGGGGAAATGTCAAGACTGAAAACCTCCTGGGGAAAACCTTAGCACTCATATGACATAATCACCTGCATAGGACACTCTGGCTCTGCCTTCTGTTGCTACAACAGAACCCCTGAGACTGTGTTGTTTAAAAAGAAAAGAGGTTTCTTTGGCTTCCTGTTCTGGGACCCCAAAAGCATGGTGCTGACATCTTTAGATTCTGGTGAAGGTAGAAGAGAGGAGGTCTGTGAAGAGGCTGAGCAGAGGTTCGGGCTCACTTCCTGACCCCTCTTGCCATAACCAGCCTGCTTTCTGGGAAACTACATGCATCCCAGCAGGAAAGGGGAGCCAGAGAGCTCACTGCTTCTTACAAGCCCTGCCACTTCTCAGCACAGATGCATGGAGATTCAACCTGAGCTTCACTGGGAACAGATCCCGTCCAGACCACTATCCTGCTTGGGCTGAGTTCAGAGGGGGGTCAGATAAGGCCAATGTCAACACACACACACACACACACACACACACACACACACACACACACACAGCACAAGACAACAATAACTCAGAAGAGTGGGAAAGTGCCTGACCCAGCTTCAAGTGGCTCCACACAGTCCAGGAACCCAAACAGTGTGCTTGCTTAGTTTTCAGGGCACCAGTGCAGTTCCCACTGCATTCAGGAAATCGGTTCAAACCAGCACATGAGTTCAGAGATCACACTAGCTCAAGCTGTAGTGCCCAAGAGCCAGGCAGGCATGGCCTCGTGACCCTGCCCTGCTCAGCCCCCACAAGGCTCCCTGGGGAGCTGTTTCCCTGCCAGGTCCCCCAGGCTTGTCCTCAGCTGACCCACATTCCCACTGCCATAGTCCCAGGGTGGGAACAGAAGAGACAGCTCACTCTGTTCCTACCAGTATTCCCAGAAGAAAAATCAGATACATTGATTAAACCTCCATCAAATAATTAAGTACAGAGTGGAGCAAGTTGCAAGTCTGTGGACTCCACAACACCATGAGAATAGCTATTTATTTTCCAAGACAGGAAATGCCAGCCAAATCCTGGGAGTGACTGGTAGGTTTACAGGGTAGGTCTGGCCCAGACCCTGGCCTGCTGCCCCCACCGCGACCTCCACCTGCTGTCCTCACTACGCTTGCCCTGTGAGCCCCTGGGGCTCTTGGTTCCTCACAGTGCTAGGATCAGGTACTGCTAAGGGGCAAATCTGGGTGTTGGTTGTTTCCATGTCCCCAGGCCACAGGCAGAGCCTCCAGTTCTTGACCCTGCTGCTACCCTAGCCCCTCGGGTTGCTCCCTCTCTAGTGTTCCCTGTCACAAGGCTTGCTTCTTATAGACCTGATTCCTTCCTCAGTCCTGGTGGAGTTTTGCTTGGAGCAGCACCCAGGTGTGTAGCTGTGGCCTCCCTCATCCCACAGGTGTAAGAGGTGTCAGCTGGAGGCTCCGCCCACCCCGCTCCTCCACCTGTCACATCCTGCCCAGGCCATCATCAGCTGGAACCTGGACTGCCATACCACCTTGCCCCCTCCCACCATCCATTCTCCACCCCAAAGCCACAGCCATCTTTTCCCATGTAAACCCAGTCACACATCCCCCTCCAGCTCAGCTAGGATCCGTCAATCACTTCCCCATTGCTCTTTGGGTTAAAAGCTAACGCTTACTCTGGCACATAAGCCTGACTCATAGCTCAGCTCCTCCGGAATCTCCCGCACCTCTCACTCTTCAAGCTCTGCCACACTGGTCTTCTCCCTGTTCCTTGGAGTTTCATGACCCTCCTGCCACAGGGCTTTTGCACACCCTGCTTCCCTCTGAAATTCTTCTTGAGCTCACACACATGCACTCCAAAACCCCCACTCCCCCTATAGCCTTCAGCTCAAGGATCACAGCCAGACCAGTCTTCCCACAAACCCTAGTCCAAGCTGGGTCCCCTGCCCTATACTCTCTTTTCCTCTATAGCATTTCTCTCAGATTGTAGATGTACACTTCTGAAGGTGATTTTTAGAATATTTGTCACCTGCACTGATGTAATGGGTTAAGCGTTAAGTGTTCCTCAAAGACTCTGGTATTGAAGGCACTAACCTGAGTTTACAGCTGTTGGGAGGACTCTCAGGAGGAAGGAGGTGGGACTTAGTTGGAAGAAGTAGGTCACTAGGGGCTGCTTCTGGAGGGTAATCTCTTCTTCAGCTCTTTCTCCCTCTCTCTGCTTCCTGGCTGCCAAGAGGTAAGCAGCTTCCCTCTGCCTTGTTGTTTCTGCCTTGGAGCCATCCAGTCACAGACTGAAACTCTGAAACTGTGAGCCAAAATAAGCCTTTTCTCTTTTAACTTGTGTCTGGCAGGTATTTTGTCCCACCAAAGGAAAGGTGACTAATACAAATGGACTGTGAACTAAATGAGGTCTGGGACAATTTCTGGTTTTGAACATTTTTATACCCTCAATGCCAGGCACCTAGTAGACACTTGACACATATGTTTAAATGGAAAATTGGATGCATGATGGATGGATACGTGGATGGGCTGATGGATGGATGGATGGATAGATGAATGGAGAGTTCAAAAGCAGGAAAAGCATTAGCCTGGGGAGGCTGGAGCACTATCTCTGCTCTAACTGCTCCAGATCCCTAGCAAATTCTGCCCTTCCTTTGACAAATTTGTATGCTGCAAATATTTCCCCAATCTGTTGCTTGCCCTTAACTTTTGTATGAATCGTCTATGGGGCAGGCTGATGAGCTCAGTTGTGGCACCCCTGGCCACAGTGTCATTGTCATGGGAGCTCAAGGAGTATGCAGGCTGGGTCAGTGTTGTGATTAGGGAGAGCTCTGAATGGGGTACAGTGCTTTCAGTGGGCTTCTTGTGATTTTTCTCATCAGAAAGGAGACCAGGCTGAGGATTTATCTCAGTGGTTCCACCACCTGCCTCGAAAGCACAAGGTCCTGAGTTTGATCCCTGATACCAAAAAAAGAGAAAGGAAACCAACATTTGTTGTGCACCCTCAGTGCTGCAAGCATTTTTATTGTATTTATGTATTTCTTTGTGGTTACATAAAGATGAGCCATGGACCCTTGAAATAATGAAATGCAATGATATTTATAATATGGTGCCCATGGTCTCTTAACACATGGAGATTTGATGTAAGCAACTGATGGAGTGTTTAAGGTTGGATAACTGATATCTACTAGAAAACTAAGCAAATATAAAAGCAAGGCAAACTCCAGGAAAAACAAAGGTTGATACATGCAAGGGAAGATGGTAATTGTATACCCATTGCTCAAGTGAGACTCACAATTACACTGTACTAATAATGGGAATTCTTTATATCAATATAACCACAATTACAATATAATTATATTGGCAAAGGTGGGGTGAGAGCTTATTGCAGTAGGAATAGGGGAGTGAAAACCAAAGTCTTTTTCCATAGTAAGAAGTCACCAGATAGCAGCTAAAAGGGAAAAATTAAAAACTGGCAGTGAGTGCATACTATTTAGAAATGTGGAGGTAAACACCAAAAAAACAAAAAAAACCTAGCTCTCACTGTGTTATTAGGTGATTTTGTCACTGTTCCAATGTCACAAGCTTAGCTGGTGTAGTGGACCACACCCCCAGGCCATCTGGTGTAGTGTTGTTCCCTGGCTGCCAACCTGAATACAGAGGTGTCACAGCACACTCATGAGCATTTGTGTGTCTGAACACAGGAAAGGATAACTAAAACACAAGATAAAGAAGACTGCAGCCTCGAACCTGCCCCTAGTGGTCTGGAGGTGAGTAGCAAATGGGTGTGCAGGCCTCACCCATGACCATGCATTGCTACAGACTTGACAACACTGCACACTACATTTATGAGAAATACTTCTTTCTGTAACTCTTTCACTTCACAAAATTTTCAATTTTCTTTACTCTGACTCTTTCATTATAGTACTTAGCTTAAAATATAAATACACCGTACAGGTGAATAAAAGTATTTTCTTTATATCCTTATCCTATAACATTTTTCTATTTTTAATTTTTTTTTTTACTCTTTGAGCTTTTTGCTGCAAAGTAAGACACAAACATGCACATGAGCCTGGGCCTATACAGGGTCCAGATCATCACTGTTGCCATCCTGCACCTCCACAGCCTCCCACTGGAAGGTCTGAGGGGCAGTGACACCATAGATCTGTCACCTCCATGACATCAGTGCCTTTTTCAGGAATCCCTCTGGAGGGACCTGCAGGAGGCTGATTTACAGTTAAGACTCTCTTTTAATAAATAGAAGGAGAACACTGTAAAATAATCTTTAAAAGAACATTCTGTTAAATACATAAACCAGTGACAGTTTTTTGCTCTCATCATCAAGTATGATGTCCAGTGCTTTTACCCAATGGCAGCAGAACAGGTGTGTTTGCACCAGTGTCAGCCAATGCAGGTGAGCAAAGCGCTATAACATGGTCTCATGACAGTTATGCCATCACTTGGTGATGGAATTCTTCAGCTCTGTTGTAATCTTATGGGACCACTGTCTCTATGGGTCCCTCAGTGGCCCAAACATCGTTATGTGGCACATGACTGTAAGATGTGGCTGCTTCTGGGTGGAGTTGGAAGCAAAGGGCTAGAGACAGTTGTTTGGCCCCAGGGCTTGTAGGACATTGGAGGTAAGGTTGAGGAAGCAGAGCTAGGAGGCCACCTGCATCACCAAGCTGACAGGGTGACTCAGAGCCTTCCAGTGTAAGGGATGGTTTTTGGGGTTCACAGCCCCTCCAATCACCCAGCTGTGAATGGTGTGGCTTGGGGATAAAAATTCCCAATTTGGGGATCTTTGAATAACAGAGGCCTCAAAGCATCTGGCACATTGATTTTTTTTTTTTTTGCTTAAATTCTTTTATTGGTACATTTTAGGTATACAGTTCATTTACATTTATCACTGGGTGCTTGTACCTGTACATGATGTATCTTGGTTCTTATTTTTTCCCCATTCCCTGTGCTCCCTTCACCCCCTCCACCCTTCCCTGTTTACAAAGACTTTGTTTCCATTTTTTCCTTTTCTCATAATTTTCCTTTCCCTTCTTTCCTTTCCCATTCCCTTCCCACTTACCCTACCCCTTTGGACCTTTTCTTCCTATTTCAAATTATCAATTATTCATTTTAATCATTTTAATCCTTATTTACACTTTCAGTTTCTCATACTAGAGAAACTATTTGGTATTTACACATGTGTGTCCTGTTTATTTCACTTAAGAGTATCGCCTAATATGCATCCATTTAGCTATAAATGTCTCTAGTTTCTTGTTCTTTATGGCTGAGTAATACTCCTTTTTATTAAAAAAAAAAAAAAAACCACATCTTCTTTATTCAGTTTCCAGTTGATGGGCACTTGGGCTGTTTCCAAGCTTTAGCTATTACAAACTGTGGCACATTGATTTTTAAATAAGGTTTACTGTAGGGTTTTCATTGTTTATTTCTAAAATTTTTCATTTGTTCTTATTGAGGCATAATTTACATAGATAGTCTCCCTTTATCTGTGGTTTCAGTTACCATCGGTTGACTATGGTTCAAAAATATTAAATGAAAAAATTCAAATATTTAGAATTCGTAAGTTTTAAATTGTGCACCATTCTGAGTAGCATGATACAGTCTTGCAACATCTCACTGTGTCCCACCCAGGACGTGAACCACCATTTGCCCAGGTTGCCATGCTGTATCTGGTACCAACTCATTATGCGCTCAGCAGCCACCTTAACAAAAAACCGGTCATGGTATCTTGGATCTGGGTTTAGGTTAATCAACACTTATTTTTCTTAATAATGGCCCCAAAATACAAAGGCAGTGCTGCTGCCCGATTCAGCTCTGCTAAAGAGAAGCTATGAAGTACTTCCATTAGGTGAAAAGGTGAAAGTTCTTGACTTTATCCTAGGTATATTGTATACACATGAGAAAAAACAGTTTCTACAGGGCCCAGTACACTGATCGTTTCAGCCATCCAGGGGGGTCTTGGAAGACTCTCAGTCTTGGACATAGTAAAATACACAAATCCTAAGTGACCACATCAAGACCAGTATCTTGAGCATTCCCTTATCTGCAGAAAGTTCCCTCCTATGTCTTCCTAGGACGAGGCTCTTCTGATTTCCATTAGCACTGAGTGGTTTTGCCTACTCTCAAATCTCATATAAATGGAACCATGGGTGTGACTCCCCCACTATTCACACATTATGTCCACAGTGGGTCCTTCCACTTTCTCCTTAAGGAAGGGAGGAAAGTGAGACTATCTCTGATGAGTATTAGAACATGCTGTATGTGTGCAGACTTTTGATTTATACGCAAACATCTCATTTTAATCTTGTCACCAACCCTAGAAAACAAGACAGAGAATGGAAGAGGAATAGTTTAAGTGAAATGCTCACAATTGCAGCAGTGATACAATCAGTGATGGCTGAAACACAGGACTCTGAGGGCCCGGAAGCCTTCCCTCAAGGACAGCCCTGGACAGAGGCCAGTGGAGCTGACAGTGTCACTGAGCAACTGCCACAAGGATGCCAGGCCATCGAAATGTGTCTAACCCATAACTGTCCACAGCAGGAATCACAGTGCTTACCACTGGTGCAGGGCCAAAGGGAAAGGCAAGATCAGGGCCCCTGCTCTGTCCTGGAAGTCAGGTGTGTGGGCCCAAAAGGGACTGGCTGAGAGCAAGCCAGTCAGAAGGGCAGTGGAGTCAGGATTAGACTGGACTCAGAGAGGCAGATGTCCTGGGGAGGCAGCATCCCAGGGGTGCCAGCAAAGGTGTGTGGCTACTCAGGTGGGCCAGAGGCACGAGCCTGGGAGCCGTGACGGTAGCCACAGTATAAGAAACAACAGGTGCACACAGTGCCCTGGCACAGATTGGGCTGGCCCACACCTTGGCGGAGCTTAAACAGGGAGTTGGGCAGTGACTGGGGCTTCAGGGAGTGGCCCTCAGCATGTGCTCCTGGGAGCAGTGGTGTCCCCTTGTGCTGTCCACAGAGTGGGCAAGGGGGTCACCACAGGCTCCAGCCCCTCCCTCATCTGCCCTCCAACTACTAATGGGAAGCTGAGTCCTCTCCCCTTGGAGGACAGCAGTGTCCAGCACATCCTGGATATTGGGACACAGGCCCTGCCAGACACTGGGCTAGGGGAGCTCCAGCCTGGGCCAGGGGCCCAGGCAGTGGCCTTGACCGTATCCCATGATGGCAGGACCAGACACCTTATTTGCAGAATAGACCTGATCTGAATCAGCGCTGGGCCAGAGGCTGCTGTGACCCCCCTGCCTTAGGCAGCTCGGGCCCCTGTCCTGACTGCTAAGTCTTCAGCAGCCTCAGCAGTTACTTAACCAGGGGTGGAGGCTGCACTGATCCAAGCTAATGGCTTGTAGGAGGGCAGAAAGCAAAATTTCTAATTGATATTGAATTGCATTGACTCACCCATTCCAGGCTTTTGGTGAATGGCCGACAGAACAGGAGGGGAAGCAGCAGGCATGGAGGGGTCCTAGGCCAGCAGCTGGCAGATAGGTCCAGATGAGGGTGAGGCTACAGGGTGTGGCTAGCTGAAAGGGACACAGTGCCAGCAGCTGCTCCCTTGCACTCCCCTTTTACCCATGCACTGTGCACTCCTCCATCCTCTCCACAGTCCAGGAAATGAGCGGGATTGATGTTTGCCCCCTTTATGGGTGGGAACCATGAGGCTAAGGGGCTTCAGGGCACTGAATCTCACCTGTGCTCCTCCTCTGAGACCCCACATTCTCTCCACACTAACCACCAAGCTGGCAAAAGTTGCAAACGGTCCCATGTTTCTGATTTCTTGCAGCCGCTCCTTTGATCACAGGCACAGAATCCATGATCTCCTGTCCTTGACTTTGCTATTGTGGGTAAACAGGCTGTGGACAGGAGAAACTCTGGGAACCTATTTCTTCCAAACCAAGACCATTTACAGAGGTTCGGGATCTTGGGTTTGATCCATCCTGTCTCGTGTTCATTCATTCATTCACAAGCATTAATGGAGAGGTGCAAGGCACCATTCTCAGGATTCGAACATGAAACAAGCCCCCTCTGGTTCCACAAAGCTCAAAATCAGTACTGCACAGGAAGCCATGTCCAGCCAGGGCACTGGTGTAGGTGAGGAACAGAAGGCAATCACTCTGCTCTGAGAACCTTCCAAAAGGGTCTTCCTACACAGGAAGCAACTGCAGTTGAGCTTCCAGAGTGAGTCAGGCCAGTACAGTAGTACAGGGAGGAAGAAAGGCAGATGCAGTGGCAGCCCGCATGGCCCACATGGGGGAAGGGGTAGCTTTGGAGAGACGCAGGTGGGTTTGGGGTGTGGGTGAGAGGAAGGTGGAGCTGAGCACCCACTCACTCTGTCAGGCCTTCCTGTTCGTTGCTAAGCTTGCCCTCTCCTCCTAGCCTTTCACTCTTTAGCCTGGGCCTCCCTACCTTCTCCAGCCCCAGCCACCCCTCCTCCACCCCAGCCTCCTTGCTGCTGCCCCTGCGCATCCCACTGCCTTTCTATGGGAGACTTGGCCTTTCAGCCATGTCCAGGGTGCCCGAAGGTGGGCACACGAGAAGCCCATACACCCAATGACCAGATAAATGAGCACAAGAAGCAGCTGCACCTGGGGTGCACTGGCTCAGGAGTAAGGAACAAGCATTGGGTGTCACTGGCCTCCCCAGCCTCTTGCCAAGGACTAGCCAGCTGAGCCCAGAGGCAGAGAAAGCCAATAAGAACAACTTCTAAGAATGAGCGCTTGCACATTGATTCTTTAAATCATTAAAATAATCATTATGAAAAGTTTCCAAATTTTCTAGGCTATCTCACTGCCATTTTAAAAATTAATATTTTTGTTGGGCAGCTGGTAGGTTGTGCACCTTCCTGTCAGAGGTCCTCCTAGTGCTGAAGGGAGACTGCTCCCTCAGGAGGCTGTCTGCCCTTGACCCCCCTCAGATGGGACTGGGGAAGCTCAAGAAGAACAGAGGGCCAAACTTAGCCCAGGATGAATGCTAAGTAACAAGTCAAAAAAATTTAAAAAATAAAAAGCAGGGAGCACTTCGGAGTCATTGCATCATGAATCACCCACCAGCCACTCAGACCGAATTCCCAGGTCAGGCAGGACCCCAGCCGGGACCTTGGCTGCAAATCGCATTAGCTTTATGAAGCCATCCTGACTGGCCCCTCCGGAGTGCCCCTTCCATTACCTCAGCCTCTCTTCTCAATCAATCTTTCAGCCTGAATACTTACCCTTTAAATCTGTTCAGCCCTGAGATCCATCTTGCTGTTTCCCCAGCCCACTTTAAAATCCCATTGATGTTTATAAATCAATTGCATCCAGCTCTCTGGCAGCCTCTTCTCTGTACTCTAGACTGGGGCTGCAGAAACACAAACACCCTACAGGGTACTGGCCCAAGGGAGCCTGGCCCAGGACAGCTGCTGGAGGGCCCAGCTCCTGGAGCTCGATCAGAAGGTCCTGAAAATGACCAAATGTGGGCAGACCCTGAGATGAGGATTCATATGAGGTGGTTTACAGCAGTGCCCACAAGGGACACTAGTGGAGACAGGAGAGCTGCGCCCAAGCCATGTACAAACCCAAGCCCAAGGAGGTGCAGCCTGAACCCCAAGGGAACTGTGCTCAGCCAGTGGTTACAGCAGAGAGGACATAAACCCCTAGGTGTACCCAGTCTGCCCAGCAGGAGTTGAGGGAGGCAAAACAGGCTCCAGTAGCCCAGGGTGGTCTTCCAAGAGACCAGTCAGCCATTCTGAGACCTACCAGGGGGCCTGAGTCACGTAAAGCCCAGTGGAAGGCGTGGGGCCCATAGACCAGGGAGCTTTTGAGGTGTCTGCCATGTGTTCTCTGAGCAGTCTCTAAGCACAGTAGCAACCAGATGCTCCTGTTGCTGTCCCATGTGAGCTATCCCTCGGCAACCTGGAGCCCCTCAGTAGGATAGAGGGGACCAGGGGCACCAGCAGGGCTCAGCTATAGAAGCACCTGTGTGCTTGTTTGCAGCCCCTGGTCTCGGTCCCTGGCAGGGCCACATGGGCCAAGGCCAGGTTTCACCCCAGCATGGCTGCTCCTTGTGTTCTGATAGGGTGTGATAGTAGCCACTCCCACAGCCTGGGAGTGACAGGTGGACAGAGGCCAAGGTGTCTTTCTAGCTCCTTATTGTGGTCCAGAACTTGCCTGGTGCTTGTCACAGACAAAGACTCCTAAACATTTGCAAAATCAGTGGTTTCTTAATTGCTATTTTAGATCTCCTAAGGGAAGCCAGCTCCATTCCAAAAGAGCTCTTTTACGTAAAATATTTCACTGTAACTTACAGAAGCAAAATTCATCCCCTTTATAAATGCAGTGTTACAGTACCAACCTCTCTTCACAAGCTCATCCTCTGTTATGGGTGGGGCATGTTTTTGGCCGGCCTTACTCTGTATCAGTGATGGCAAACCCTTTAGAGCTTTCAGTGTAAACAAATAGCTGGCTGTGGCATCCATGCCATAGGTTTTTTCACCACTCCTCTATACTATTACCTGTGCCTGTCAAAAACACATCATGATGTCTTTGCTTTGGTGTAGGTGTTTCTCTTCCCCCTTTGTATGGCTTTTATATTGCACATATTCTGCAGGGTATGTCTTCTACTTTTGTGGTAGAATGTAAGTAGAGCTGTTCCTTGTACTTGCACAATCCACATTCTCATAAAGAACCAAGTGCAGATGGAAAATATTTTAAAATCTGTTGCATCTGTACTGAATGGGTACAGACATTTTTCTCACCATTATATCCTAAGAAATGCAATACAACAACTACTTAGATAACATTTGCATCGAATTAGATATTGTAAACAATCTAGAGATGATTAAAGTGTATGTGAGGGTATGCATAGATTATACACAAATACCGTGTCCATTTTAGGTAAGAGATTTGGGCATTCATGGATTATGGTACTCAAAGGGGGTCCTGGACAATCCCAGGTATGACTATAAGTGTTAAAGCAGGAAAGAGGAGCAGGAACGGGGAGGGATACATTGTCCTCAGAATGTCCTCTGAGGGCAGGGACACTGAGAAATGGCATTTGAGGATAGTAAAGGGGTAAGGGTTAAGACTAGAGTTATCCCTGCTAATACCCAGGGAGGGCATGGCAGGCACAGAGCCTAGGCTCTGTGGAGTGTCTCTCAGGACAGGTGCATGTGCATGTATGGAGATGAGGTGTCTCTGATTCCCAGGTGTATGAGCAGGTATAGAGATAGAGTATCTCACAGCCCACATACATGTGCATGTGCAAGTGTGGAGATGGGGTGTCTCGCAGCCCAGGTGCCTGTGACAAGCAGACTCCCCTGCAGCTTTTACCTCATCCAGCTGTCCAGCTGGGAGGCTCCTGGTTACACTGCATGGTGCTACTCTGTGAAATCATGGTGACTGCCAGGCTGGAGAGGGGTAGATTTACTCTCAATACCATAACTACTTTGGAGAAATTACCAAGGTTATTAAGCCTGTGTTTAGAAATAGTGGCAGTGTCATGAAAGGTGATGTGCTCAAGTCCTTCTTGGAATAAAGCAAACTCATGGGCTGGGGATTTAGCTCAGTGGTTCCACCACCTGCCTCGAAAGCGCAAGGTCTGGAGTTTGATCCCCTGTACCAAAAACAAAACAAAAATAAAGCAAACTCAGATTCCTAAGCAGGCTGTACCTCTGACCTCTGGTGTGGCCTTGGGCAACTGCTGCAACTTGGGCAGGGTCAACAGGCTGCCTGTGAACAGAGAAAATGCCAGGAGTAAATGCAGTTGTTCAGACAGAGCATTTCCTGGGCAGCGATATGGCTACTTGGGAGAATCCTGAGGAGGGCGGGAGGTGGGAATCATAACCAGCCCAGAAGAGGAGGGTAGGTTTGCATCAGCTCAGCAAGGGAAGTGAAAGAGACAGAGAGTGCAGAGGGCCTTCAGCTTTGGAAACTAACTGAGTGAGAGCTTTCAAGGAAGGATCTGCCAGCACAGCTCAAGCATCTCTACATACATCTATCTGTACTGGTAGACAGCAGAGCACTGAATGAGAGTGGAGACAGAGCAGGTCTGGGAGAGGCCCAGGAGCCAGGACCAATCCCTAGGGTGCACCTGTAAAAGGTTTCCCTATAAAGGTCAGGATCTTAGACAACAATGGAAGCAAGGGCTGCTGGGACAACCCAAAACAGCCAGACCTCGGGGGAGGACAGGGAAGTCACAGCCAGTAAAAACAGCGAGAGACAGCTGTGGAAGTGAGCAGGTGGGCTCCACAGAGCAGAGGGAAGAAGAGATTCCAGTAGGAGAAGATGACTGCCAAAGCTAGGTGCTGGATTTGATCAGCACGCTCTCTCGAGGGGACAGCTCTCGAAAAACCAGGGTCTGGTGGCCCTGGGGGCGAGGCAGGTGCACGGCCTGCCCTGTCAGTGCAGGCCAGTCAGCAAGAGGGTGGCTGCATCTGCCTGGCACCAGGCTAATGTGGGCCTACGGGTGGAGGTGCCATACTCATTCCTCCCTCCTGTGCCCCCCTGCCCTGAGGTGGACCCTCTAGTCATCCTTCAGGACCTCTGCAGAGGTTGTCGAGGAAAGCTCTGCACCTCTGTTCCAGCATCTTCACCCTTCATCTACCCCATGTAGCCTGTGGTCCTTTCATTTCTCTGTGGCTGTGGTCGGGGGTTTATTTCCTTCCAGTTTGAGAGTGCCTCAGAGGACATCAGCCCAGGATTGTGCACTGCACCTGGAGGGTTTGGAGTGAATGAATGAATGAATCAATCAATGAATCAGTGAATGTCATGCTAGGTGGGCAAGGGCATGTTTCCCCTCCTGGATTGCGGGTTGGCTCTGGACCTGTTCCCCAGACATCTCCCCAACCCCACTTTGTACTGCAGCATTGGCTTGTCAGACCATGCGGCTTAAAACCTGGGTTACATATTTACAGAAGCAAAGAAATTGATTAAAGGAAATGCTGTGGACAGGAGCGGTGGTTATTCCAATACCATGTGACAGAGCTTCTAGGGAGAAGTCTGTGCAGCTAGCCAAAAGCCTGGAAAAGAGGGGCACAGAGGAGAGGGTGCAGGGCCAGTGGAGACCCACAGGTGCAGAAGAGATCAGGTATCTGCCATTCTTCAGGCTAGCTGTAGCCCCCCACTGGGGGACAGCGCACCCTTTCCCCATGAATTGGCTTCCTGCTTCCTGCATTTGGGGGCAGTAGTGGGGGTGGGGGCAGTCCAGGCTCTGAGGCTTTGTCTACCGGGTTGAGGGACCTATAGGCCAGTCAGGTGGTCAGACACTCAGCTGGTTATCACACAAGTTGCTAGGCTTTGGTCCTGTGCCAGAGAGCTCAACCTTCCTGGGGCAACCACACCTGGAAGAAGGCATCTCCAGACACCAACCAGTTCCAGCCTGAGGGCTCAGCTGCTCTCTGGAGAGTCAGGCCAAGCTGATGAATCCCTGAGATGCCATTGAGCTCTTCCTATGCACTCGCCCACACTGCACAGAATGCTGTGGGGCTGCAGGACAAGCAGGTGTGTTGCTGGTGGGATGAGCCAGCTGCAACAGACCATGCTGCAACAGAAGACCAGAACCATGCATGTGGCCTGGAATGTTCCATGGCTTTGGTCCCTCATGAGGAGCCCAGAGAGGGCTAAGCAAACATCTATGAGGGTCAGAAGTTCTAAAGAGGCTTTGCAGATTGCCTGTGAAGAGGGGAAAGAATTTGAGAGTAGGTGTGGAGGCTTGGGCCCACAGGGAGAATCCTCCCTCCAAGCCGTCTTCTGCATCCAAGCTAGAAATTTCAAGTTGGAAATCATGGGCAGTTAAAGAATCAGAAGCCAGGCACTGGCAACTTAATTTTACCATTGATTCCAAACCCACTAAAGGAGTTTAAGAGATGAGCAAATGGATGCCAAGAGAAGAAAGCTCATAAGCAAAGGAACATACCTCATCAGTTCCCTCTCCCTCATAGTTTCCTGTTCTTGTCATGTACATCATTTCCATGTCTCCAGGGCCTGACATAATCCCCAGCCTTGGAGAAAGATCTGCCAGTGTGGGCAGAATCCAGCCCTGCACCGCCCTGGCCAGCTCGAGATCAGGGAGGAATAGAGTCAGGGGAAGGGCAGAAAGCCTCCTCATGCCATTGGGTCCCATCAGGCACAACCCCGCCCTGCCCCACAGGCAAGGCTCACCTCTAAGTTCCTGTCCGCCCTGGCAAGGCTACAGAGCTGATGGGGCAGAGATGCTGGACACTGGACATGAATGGCTACCTTTCCAGGGCTGTGGAAAGATTTTGGGGGAGAGCAAGGCTTTCGGTGAGGGGAAGAGGTTCAGGGAGCCCCAGGGATCTTTAGATCTCCAGCCACTCCTCCCACTCAGGGCAGCATGTTCAGTGAGCAGAAGGAGCCAGCAGAAGTCTCACACAGAACAACTGCCTGTGCAAAGGCATGTGATTAACCCAGAAACAAGGTGAGCAGGAACCCCTGCTAAATTACAGGGTGGAAAGATTCAAATTATGTTACTCTGTGTTGGTGGCGATGGAGAAAGTGTGGGTGACATGCCGTTTTTGGAGGGCAGCTTACAGCGGCACCTACAGAGCCAGTGACAATAGAAAGATTCACCCTTGGGCCAGGGATTTAGCTCAGTGGTTCCGGCACCTGCCTCAAAAGCGCAAGGTCCCAAGTTTGATCCCCAGTGCCAAAAAAAAGAAAAAGAAAAGAAAGGTTCACCCCTTCTGCCCAGGGAGCTCACTGTAGGCAGCGGCTCCCAGGAACAAATTCCACACAGAGATGTTCACTGCACCATTTCCATTTTCCCACAGTCATCACCGCCATAGTTACCTATCATTTTGGATCAGAACTTGAAGGATGTGTAGAAGCTCAAAGCCAAGGATCAAATGGGAGAGGAGATGGAAGAAACATCCATCTAGAAGGACAGAGTGGGTGGGGTGCAGGCAAGCTTGGAGAACTTCAGTCACTTTAAAAAGGAAAGAGCTTGTACCTGCACACACACACACATGCATGCACACAGACTCACAGGTATGGCAAAAGGGGCCATACATTCCAATCAGCAGCCAGGATCTGTGCTCTAAGAACTCCAAGTCTGATGGCATTTTGACTCAAAATTGTTCCTCCAAAGTCCAGGGTGGCCTCGCCTAGTTGACCATAGCAGCAGCATCCTAATACTGACACAAGAGGAGAAGAACGTCCTTGGGGATGGAGGAGACAGATGCATGAGGACGGGTGGAATGGAGGGGATGAGAATTCAGTCATCAAAGTGACTTGTGGTGGGCAGTGCTCCATTGCAGAGTGCTGGCCAGTGCAGTCAGTGGGGGATAAGGGACCCAGCTGGGCTCAAGGGCACTCAGAAGGCCCTGAGATAGCACAAGACCTCTTGACTCTGCCAGGGAGCCACCAGCAAATCACACCACGTCGCTGAGGCAGGATGGAACCAGGGAAGCTGCAGGGAGGTGGTGGAGTTTGACTCCTCCCGAGGAGGGGCTTCCCTGGAAGGTTACATGCATGCCTGGGGGCATGGATGAGTAAACCTGGAGAATGCAAGAACTTGGGACCCTGGGGACAGCAGAAGCATGATGCCATAGGTGGTCCACCTCCCCCAGGTGGTAACTATGGGCTGGTGCTACTCAGGGGTCAGGGGTCCAGTGTGCTCACATACTGCTGGCCCAGGCTCCCAAGACTAGGTGCCAGGGCGGCTGGGATGCCAGAACAGGGTGGGGACTGGCCACGGGCATGCCAGTCTCACAATGCGTGTTCTCATTTCCAGCCCGCTCCAAGAGCCTGGTGATGGCAGAGCAGACCCGGGGCACCAGGCAGCCGCTGGGCCTCCGTAGGCCGGGCCCAGTGCTGAAGGCCGGCTGGCTTCGGAAGCAGCGGGGCATCATGAAGAACTGGCAGCAGCGCTGGTTCGTGTTGTGCGGGGATCAGCTGTTCTACTACAAGGACAAAGATGAGACCAAGCCCCAGGTGAAGAGTGCCTGTCCTGTGTCCCATGGGTGTCATGCCAGGGCTCAAGGGAAGGTTCACTATGCCCTGGTGGGGGGAGGCACAGAGACCTCAGCACCCACGTTTTGTTCTTATCCCCCAAGATCCTGGCATCACAGCTTATTATACGGAAACATATCCACAGCTCCTGTGAGGAGACTGTTTCTGTGACTTGGATGGAGGGCTCACTCAGTTTAAGGATAGCGCTCCCCACTCCCCCATGTCCTTTCCAGACCATTTCCTTACTCCCATCACCCAGGAAACTGGGTACAGGACAAATCTAACCTCACAGGCTGACTTGGAGCCTTGTGTCCAGTGCCTCTGGCTTGCAGTGCTGGGGACCTCCCTCAGGGGCACAGGGTGTCTGCCCTTTCCACCCAAACTGCTGAGTTCACCACTTAGTGTCCTCCACCGCTAGAGGACCCATCACAGCTGGACTGTGTGACACTGTGACCAAGAGCTCTGCCTGCTACCATCCAAGACATCGGGGCTGAGGGAATAGGGCAACCTCTTCCTTGAGACAGGGAACAGGGGTCTGGCATCCGTAGATTCAACCACTTTGGATCAAAAGTATTTAAGAAGAAATATTGTATCACTAGTGAATGTGGGCAGACTGTTTTCTTGTCATTCTCCCTTAAGCAACATAGTCTAACTTTGTTTATAAACCCACCAGGTATTATAAACGATTAGGGATGACAGAAAGTATCCAGGAGGTTAGAAGCAAGTGCTGCACCATTTTATATAAGGGACTTGAGCAGCCATGGACCTTGGTACTCACAGGGGTCCCAGGACCGATTCCTGCAGATGGCAAGGGACGTCTGCTCTCATCCCTTAAGGTACATTAAAGGGCATGTTCCAAAAGGTGCTCCTGGTCAGAGGTCACATCTGTGCACATCCCAGCAGCTCCCACAGTGCAGGGCTGGGAGAGATTCAGAGGCTTCTGGGTGAGGGACAGAAGGAGGCCAAGTTCACAGTGAGAAAGTGGCTCTCTGACTCCTTTCATCTTGCTGAGTATGCCATGGATGGAGTGTTGCTGTGGATGAGCGAGTCTTTGCTCTTCCCCAATACTTTCTGTCCTCCCTTTAAGAGAAAAACAGGTTTGGTTGGAGGGAACAGGCCTATTTCACAGCCTGCAGTGGGAGCTGGAATCACGAGAGTTAATAACTCTGCCTTTGTGGTATTTATTCCAGTGGTTGCCCCTGTTTATGGGAAGTGATTCAGGTTTCTGCTCACAGTGGTCCTATCCGGCTTGCCTTTCTAAAGTATATCTGCTTTCAAAACCAGATTTAGGGGCAGGGGATGTAGCTCAGTGGTTTCACCGCCTGCTGAGCAAGCACAAGGACCTGAGTTCGATCCCCGGTACCAAAAAAAAACAAAACAAAACAGTGTTACATTGCAGTATGAGTGGGCCTAATGGTACTGAACCAAACTATACACTTAAAAAATGGATAGTGTGGTGAGCTGGGCACAGTGGTGTAAACCTGTCATCCCAGCACTCTGGGAGGCTGAGGCAGGAGGATCAAAAATTCAAGCCCAGCCTGGGGAATTTAAGGATTTAGTGAGATCCTGTCTCAAAATAACGAGGGCTGGAGATATAGCTCAGTGCATAGGCCCTGGGTTCAAACTTTGTGTTATATAGATTTTGCCACAATACAAATTAATAAATCAAGGAAAACTTTCAAATAAATAATAGCATACATGAAAGATGGACAGAACAAAAATCATGTGATTGAACCTAAGATTAAGAAGA
Source organism: Heterocephalus glaber (assembly GCF_000247695.1). The sequence continues at coordinate 1,320,510 of NW_004624928.1, forward strand.
TTAAAGTGGATCTTAAGAAGACTGGGAAACCCTGATCTTGTCCAGTCCTGCCTCCTGAAAAAGAAAAACCATGCCCAGATCAGTAAGAGGGAGAGATAGGAGCTTTGGAACCTGATAGATTTGAATGTGTCAAAATTACATCTCACAAGCTACCTGTACGTATGACTTGGGATGCTAAAATTAATTTTTTTAACTTTAGGTTTTATTTGTAAAACGAGACAATATCAGCTACATGCTGGAAATTAAATTGCATAATTTGCACATAACTGAGGGCTAGTCGAACACACTGGGTGCTTGACCTGAGCTCCCGAGGCCCCCGGCCCTGCCTGTGCCTCCAAATCCACACCGTTTTCCTTGTGGCCTCTTTGGCCCTTCATCCATGGCTTGGCTTTCTGGGCTGACTGGTGATAGGTCACTCTGATGCCCGTGACCAAAACCGCAAGGATCCCCAGCCTTTCAGAGCTGTGCCTGGGGCAGCTGCAGCCCTCAGACCCACCCCAGGCATTGGCAGCCCAAGGGCACGTTGATCTGGGAAAGGAGCAGGCCTCGCCCAGCAGGCTAGTCTTGGAATCCTTCAGGCCTGGATGGCACTGCCAAAGCCTGGGGTGACGTTAGGCCCCCCAAGACCCCCTCCGCCTGCAGAGTGGTACTCCAGAGGCAGCCCCTTGCCCCAGTTCCCAATCTCAAAGCAACAATGGCTTCAACTGGACTCATTCAGCCTCCACAGTATATCACAAACTGCTGGCACAAGTGCCCCCACAAATTTCTACTTAATTGCATGAACTCCATGTAATAGACTAATTCTCAGTGTCTGCTTCCTGGAAAAATATGCCCTGCTCACTGTCCCAGTGACAGCATGGCCTGGCGGTCAGAGCCTTCCGGTCAGACAGCCGCAGCAGCTGCTGTCACTGTCAGGAAGAGGGACAGCCGGCGGCCATGACGCTGCCCAGACCTGGAAGTCATAAGCATCACTTACCCCACGTCCCTTGTTCTAGACCAAAGCTTTTGCTTTTCTCCGTCTCTCTCACAGGGGTCATGGGATCAGGCCTGGCAGAGAGTACAGTCACACGCAGAAGTGGCTGGCACAAGTGCAGACATAAAGATCTGAAACCATGGGCCGAGGATGTAGCTCAGCAGCACCACGCCTGCCTGGCAAGTGCAAGGTCCTGAGTCTGATCCCCGGTACCACAACAAAAAGAAAAGAAAAAAAGATCTAAAAGCATGACCTCTTCCCCCTGTGTCCCCCAGAACTTGTCCTTATGTTTCCAGCAGATGGTTTCATATTAAAGATCCCACGATTTGTCATCTTAGTAGCTTTAGCTTCTGCGCAAAATGTTTGCTCCAGCCATGGGAACTCCCACCACCCCACCAAGTGCTTTGCTGATTAGCCTGGCCTGGCTCAAAGGCTCACTTTAATCATCTCAGTCCTTGTGGGTTTCTTGGCTCAGAATTAAAATGGGAAGTATAACTTCCAAAACGTAAGACTGCAAAAAATGTAACAAATTGAATGTGATCAACCCAACAAATGGTAAAAAAAAAAAAAAAAAGCGGGGGGGGGGGAGAATTAAAAAACAAGAGAGAAATGCAAAGAGAAAACAAACAGAGAAGATGGCAAGCGTAGCTGTCATAACAAATGTGGTCTAGATGTGGCAGTGCACCCTTGTAATGCCAGTCCTTCAGGAAGCTGAGGCAGAAGGATTGCAAGTTTGAGCTCAGCCTGGGGATCTTAGCAATTAGCCAGACTCAAAATAAAAAACAAAACAAAATAAAAATAAAAAACAAAAGGGCTGGGTATGTAGCTCAGTGTGAAAGCCCTGGGTTCAGACCCTAGTACAAAAGAAAAAAAGAGTTGGGCCAGGGATGTAGCTCATTAGTGCTGTGCCGCCTGGCAAGCGCGAAGTCCTGAGTTCGATCCCCGGTACCACCAAAAAAAAAAAATGAGTTATCTATTTCTTAAAAGATTGGATGTAAATAAGAGGGGAAAAGAGACAAAACTGTTGAAAAGCCAGGAATGAACAAGGGATAGACCAGTTAATGTGAGCAAAAAGAAAGCAGACTGAGCAACATCCAATAAAATAGGATTCAAGGTGATTCTAACCAAAAATGATGCAGAACTATAGCTCTTCAGAAAGATAACAATCTGCTGAGAAAACAGCAGCCATGAGCTTTTATGCTTCTAATGACACAGCTTTGAAGAATGTACAGATACTCAACCCCCATCCCTTGTTAGTTTTGTTAGTTTTGAAAGGAGCTGCTTTGCTAGGCTAAGGATCAACCCCAGGGCCTTACACATGCTAAGCAAGTACGCTACGACTGAGTCACAGCACGACACCTCTCTTTTTCTCCCCCAAAGCAAATATCTTTCAAAAAATGAAATCATAGGGTACATTCACTGACAACAGAATAAAAGAAAAATAGACAGAATTACGAACAAAATGATATCCAGGAAGGGGGTGTATGCAAGAGAAACCAAGGGCTAGGTGTGTGGAACCCAAATGCACACATGTTACATGTTTCCTTCCTAGTCAGCGAGAAAATCAAAATTCAGATTGAAGCTCACAGGTAGGGATAACAGATTTACTTTCTTTGTAATTTTCAGTTTCATTAGTATGTGTTTGCAGTACATAATGACTTTATTCATCGTGGGGAGTTGGTGCATGTACATAACACAGCTTAATTCTTTTTATGCCCTTTTCCTTTCCCTCCATCTCTTGGCTCCCTTCCTATTTGCAAGAGATCTATGTCCCTGTTTTCAGTTGTCTGTCTTTTATTTTGCCCTTTAAAGATCACATGTAGCTCTTCCACATCCGCCAGCTTCAAGAAATGGCACTAAAAGGATGTTTTTGAAGGTGTAAACACACCTAGACAGAAAAAACAGGAGTGGCAGCAGCCTTCTGGGTGCTGGAAAGGAGAAGGGCAAGATTTATTCAGCTGACTGAGAGCACTGAGCTCCAAGCCAGGCCTGAGGAGCACACAGAAGCTGCCAGGTTGGCAAAAAGAGCTGCCCAGAGACCCAGGAGTTGGTAAGACCAGAGTGCTCTGGAAGTAACAAGAGAACCAGTTGAAAGTCAATTTAAAAGCAATTCAATCTCAAATATTCTAAATAACCTTGTGCACGGCAGTGACTCCCTCACACACACACACACACACACACACACACACACAACACTCAGACATAACAATGGATTCAGTCCCTGTGAAGCATAAGAGAGAAACATTTCAGACTAAGGACAGCCATTCAGTTCTTAGTGAGAGTCCCACACTGAAAACAGGAGGGTTTGGTAAGAGTTAATCTACAGACCAGTCACTTAGCCCCCAGTATTCATCCCACATTGTGCTCCGAGGCCCCAGCTATCAGTAGTAGCCCCCAGGAAGAAAACACAAGGATTTTCAGGGGTCACCCATGAAATGGCCCAGGAGGACCCTCCTCTATATGCCCACCAGGGAAACACTTCCCCCTCCTTCTCCTCACCCACCAGTTGGTCAGTTCCTTAGAGGGTAAATCTCCTATGGAAGATGGAGACTAAAACAGGAAGAATGAAAAGAAAATCTCAAGTTGGAGGCATCAGAAATCATGCAGGGAGAAGAAAACTTTTATTTAAAATTGTCTTTAACATCCTCAGAGACAGACAGTAAAAATGGAATGGAAACAGACTATGCCGCTAGAAGTCAGAAATGAGATTTCAAAAATGAAAAAAGGGTTAGAGGAAAAACATGAAAATCCCAAGAAGAAGAGAAAAATAACAAAGAGGAAAACAAGAGAGACACCCCAGTGTCTGAACAGAAAGAGTTCTAGAAAGACTGAAGAGAGGAAGGGGGAGAATTTGGAGGAATGCTGCATAAAACCATCCAAGAATGTTGTTACAAACACTGAGTATTGGCCGATAAAACCAAAATGACTAGGGAGGTTTGGAAAGGTGGTAGGGAGGGACTCTCACCCTCCACAATGCAGAGTCCTTGAATAGTACTTAAAATTTTAAATCAAGAAGTAGTAGCATAAACGTGTTATTTAGAAATGAATATCTAAGAAACAAAAAGAAATCTCATCCAAGAGTGTTAAAAGTAGTGACAGATCCAGGCAATGGCAGGGGAGTGACAAATCGCTATCTTGTAACAAGTTGTAGAGAACCATTTGGTTCCTTAAATTAAGAGCAAATATAACTTAATGTTTAAAATAAATGAAATAAAAATGAAACAATCTAGAGGATTTTGAGAACACAAATAAAACAGATCAAAGCCATGAGGTAGGACTGTGGTGAGGGCATGGATAGTGAAAAGGTGGTAAGGTCAACTTAAGTTTTGTCTGTTTTATTTTAATGTCTCACAGTGGAGACTACCTTAAGTTCATATTTTAAAATATTTTTTAAAATTTTAAAAAGAAGGAAAAAACTGAAACCAAAGAAGAAATGTGATAGAGGTACAGCCCTAGGGAGTTTTTCAGATAGACCAGAAGGGGCTAGGGAGAAGCCGGGCAGAGGGCTCTCTAGACAGGGCCATTGAGCCCAGCCATGGTTTCTGAAGAACAGGTCCTGACGTACTGGAGGTTGCTTGGATGTTTTTAGGATGAGCCTAGGGCCAGTGTGAATCCTGCAGCTCACCTCCAGGGAACAGCCCCGGGCCTCTGAAGTATAGGCCCAAGGCTCATCCTACCAACAGGATCAACCAGAAAGAACCTAGACATCAGGCACCAGAAGTGGAGAGCCAGAAACCAGAAGTTAGAAGCCAGATGCCAGGAGCTGGGTCTGTATCTGCCTCCAGTATTGGGGTGATCTGTGAGGGTGAGGGGCTGAGCCTCACCCATCAGATCTTAGACAGGGAGGTTACCTGCAGCAGCACAGGCAGGGGCTGGAAGGGCCAAGGCTGGGGACACAAAAACCATAGATGACACTATAATAGTAATATAAGGTGAGGTCAGGAAATCCCCACTGTGCTGGATCAAGGGGCAGGGAAGTAAAGGAGGCCAGGGAGCCAGTTAGGCAGAGTTTTGAAGTCTCAAATCTACACCCACATGGCTGGTGCAGATGTAGGTTCTAGCAGGAGCAATTTAGAAATCACTTCAAGAGCAGACTGGGTTTATGTTGCCTTTTTCCCCCTTCCAGGAAAATAAGTGAGAGGAGGTTTAGTAGTAAGAAGCAGTAGAAGATTCATTTGCAGCTTGATTGAATTTAGAGTAAAAGCTTGGGATTGGGAGGAGGAAGACAAGATAGATAGATGGGGAAACAGATGCTATACTGGGAGTCAACATTAACAGTAGTCAGTAAGTCTTCTTGAAGAAAGAGGCAGCCTCTGGGAAGCAGGTGAGGCCGTCAGATCCCCTAGCTTGAAGATCACAGGGGTGTTCCACCATGAAGCCAACCCTCCCTTTCCCAGGGCTGTTATTCACCAGATTTGCATGGGGTGGGGCGGGGGGAGGTTGTTGGAAGCTCCTGGCCTTGGAGAAGTGTCCTGGATGCTCTTGTTTTTTACATGAAGGAGTGGGAGGCTGGCATCAGGCCTCAGCTAATGAGCACTCTCGCAGCACCTGAAGTGGCAGGCACTTCACTGAGACTCCCAGGATGTGATTCTTTGCTGGGTGATGAATGTCTGCCCATAAAACCTCAAAACTGGTTATATTGGACTTATAATCATGATCATTACCTCAGCACTATCTGGGGGTGTCTCTAAGACACCCTTAGGTGTCAGAGCCCATTTGTGCTCACAGCTCACAGGGCAGGCCACCCATCAGGACAAGCTGATTGAGCAAACCCTGAGAATACTTTACAAGGTTTATTTGTTTTATTTTTGTTTTTGTTTTTGGTACCGGGGAATCGAACTCGGGTCCTTGTGCTTGCGCAGCAGGCGGCGAAACCACTGAGCTAAATTCCCGGCCCTACTTTACAAGTTTTAAATTGTTGCTCAGCCTAACCAAAAGGTCTTAACTGTTTCTGTCTTGATATTGTCATTGTTTTTTGGGTTTTTTTCAATTCAAAGTCATATATATATATATGTTTTTAATTTTATTTTATTGGTACATTTTCAGTACAATATAATGACATTCATCATTGAAAATTTGCACTTTTACATAATCTCTCTGTTCTTATTTTCCCCCTTCCCCCGCCCTCCCTTCAACCCCTCCACCCCTCCATTTTTCCATTTTCTCATATTAATCCCATTCCTTTCTATCCTTTCCCCTACCCCTCCCCCCTTCCCCTTTGCCCCTTTTCTTCCTATTTCACATTACCTATTATACCTTTTAGTCCTTATTTACACTTTCAGTTTCTCACACTAAAGAAACTATTCGGTATTTACACATCTGTGTCCTATTTATTTCACTTAAGAGTATCACCTCAATGTGCATCCATTTAGCTATAAATGCCTCTGATTTCTCATTTTTTATGGCTGAGTAGTACTCCATTTTATAAAAAAACACATTTTTCTTTATCCAGTCTCCAGTTGATGGGCACTTGGGCTGTTTCCAAGTTTTAGCTATTTCAAACTGTGCTGCTATGAACATGGGTGCACATATATCACTGTGGTATGATTCTTTTAATTCTTTGTGGAAGATACCCAGCAGGGGAATAGCTGGATCAAATGGGACTTCCAGTCCTAGTTCTTTGAGGTATCTCCATACTGATTTCCACAGGGGTTGCACTGATATTGCCATTGTTACTTTTGTTTGTTGTTTTTGTTTTTTGAGACATGGTCTCCCTATGTAGTTTGAGCTGGTCTTGAATCACTATGTAGCCCAGGCTGACCTCAAACTCATAACAAGCCTCCTGAGTGCTAGGATTATAACCATGTCCCACAAAGTCCACTTGCCATCGTTACTTTGGAACGCTACCTCAGTTTAATGTTGGTTCTCCTTTCTGTATAAATTTCATTCCCATAGGACCAGCCTACCTTATCACTTCTCTTTTCCCATCACTGAGCACAACGTCTAATACATCACTGGCCCAGTAATATTTCATGGTCACATGAATAGTTGAATGAAGAAATGATTAGATAAATAAATGATTATGTATTCTGGCTCATCTTTGTGCTAGATCTTCAGTGGAAAAAAATATTTTATTGTCTTACCTGAGGGTTCCCATGGAACTTACTGGACTGCCTTCCCCTCTTAGAATATAAAGTCACCAAAGTCTAGATTTTGTGTGTTTTACCTAATGTCTCAGTGTCTAGAATAGTTCCTGACACATAGTAGAAGCTCAATAAATACTCAATTTCTTTTGAGTCCACAGCAGCCCTACGAGGGCAGGTACAGTTAATTCCCAGGGTACAGGTGGAGAAAGTGCTGCTCTGGAAGGTGGAATTGAACCTTGCATACTAAAATGGGAAGAGCATAATAATGGGAATAAGAGTGCCTGTGTTCGAGTCTCATTTCTGCCCCCTACCAGCTGCAGCTTTAAGCAGATCATCGAAGCCCCTCCTGCACTCATTTTTAAAGTAGTGCTCTGGGGCTCCAGCTGCAGGAAAGGTTGGACAAATGGAAGCTGGTGTAGCTGGTGGTGTCAAACTATGTGAAAATTCAAAGACAAGGTTGATAAAATACCTAGAATGGGCTCTGAATTAGAAGATCTTCAAGGAGTGTGGGAAGAGTTGTGACAGGAAACCAGAAAAGCAGGTCACTAATCCGGAAAGCAAGGATTGCCAGACAGGCTGGCTCCCTGACACCCCCCTGCAGGAGCTTTGCTGGCCTTTTGCAGTTAGGAGTCTGTATCAGCAGGTGGCAGACCCACCCTGGATACCTGGTGTCTGAACCACAGGAAGGCATTTCGTCAAGTTCCACATGACAGAGTAAAGCAGCAGGTTTCTGGCCTGTGGCTTCAGTGCTTACTAGCCAGTAACCAGGAAATTCTACTTTTTGAGCCTCAGTTTCCCCTTTGTAAGGTGAGAATAATCACATCTGCTTTATAAAACTGCCCTGAGAGTAAGGTTAGGCATGTAAGAAATGCCCTTATGGTGGCCCTCTCCAGAGTGGAACTGTACCCTGTGACGTTTTAGCAAACTGTCCAGCTGCGTCAGAGAAGCCCAGTGGCACAAAGCAGGCCCCTGACCTTGCCTCTGCCTTGCTTGATAAGTTCAGTCCATAGCTTGCATCCAAATAAATCCAACTCTTATCTGTGCTATGAACCAGGCCCTGTTCTAAATGCTTTGCTGTGTTAACCCTCTCCAGTTCTCCCAGCAACCCTACAGGGTATGTGGCACACAGTCGACAAGGATGGCCACCACCCAGGCCTCCCCTCCCTGTGCGCATGCCCCTTCTCCTGACAAGTTGGTGGGGTCTATTCTGCTCGCCCCTGGGAGCCAGGCCAACTCTGTTTTTGCTCTGAGAAACTACTGCCACACTGTAAGGATGGTTGAGCAGATCACACGTGACGCGGAAGCATATGCTATGTGAGTCTGTACCATTCATATAAAGTAAGACAACTGTCCCCTGAGCCCTGCCACAGTGTAATAAGGAATAACAGGTCCCTGTTTTTCAAGCTTCTATGTTTTGGGGTGATTTGTTGTGCAGCAATATATGACTGATAAAACTTGGGAATGATTATTACACTCATTGTCCAGATAAGGAAACAGCCAGAGAGGTTAAGTGAGTTGCCTGATATGGCATAAGGCTAAACAGTGCTAGGGCCAAGAGCCAAATCTCAACAATGTGCCTCTTTTTAATCACTATGCTACTGTGTGTTGTTTTTGGTGACAATGAAAACCAAAGACATACATAATGAATTTACAGACCTGGGAGGGGGACCAAGGTGATGTAAAATAACCTCAACAGCCTGGCCTCATGGAAAACTGTTAAAATAAAATGTGAAGTCCTTCCCTTGATTAAAAAAATTATTTAATTTCACAGAATGGAAAGATTGAGTTAAAAATAAGTCAAATATAGCAGAGTTAGGAAGTTTGATTGAAGCTAACAGTGAGATGTGGCTGCCAGAAAAGCTTCTGAGGACCTTGGGTTGTACAAGAGGTACACAGACTTTAGAACAAGGGAGGGGGAGCCCTGCAGAACTATGCCATACTCAGACCAGATCCTACCTGGAGAATAGTGGATACCTGGATGCATCGCATCCTCAGCATGGCAGGAACAGGTAGCCAGGATGGTGAGGTGTCTGAACTCTTACACCAGGAGGAGGCACTGAATGGATCATCTGGAGCAGATGATCTTGGAAAGAGCACGAGAAGACACTGCATCTCGTGTGGGCAATGCTGGGAGAACAGTGAGCAGACTCCCCATGTGTGAAGAACACTGGGTTCAATGCAGTATTCGTGGGTCGGGGTGAATGCCAGTCCCTGGTGCTGGGCAAACAGAGGTCAGATGATTGCTTGGCTTTAGGGGATGGGGTAAGTTGATCACTGAGTTGATCTGAGAGTCCTTCCAGCTCTCAAAGCCAGGAGGTCACCAGAGACCTCATTAGGCAGGGAGGAGTGGAAGGGTGAGAGAGAGATTCAGCCAAGCCTTCCAAGAATTCATCCTAGAGTTGTAAGGATCAAGGCCAAAAAAGCAGGACACTGGGGGCCTGGCCAGAGCACACTCCTTCCCAGAATTCCTGCTGCTGAGCCACTGTATGCAGAGGTCTAAGCCTTATTCCACACCAGGCCTACAGAGGTCTTTGTGGGGACAGAGCTGCCAGCAGGACAGCCAGAGGGTAGGGACCCTCATCTCATTGGCCCTTGCAGCTGGCTTTGTGAACTTGTCCCTGACCTCCTGAAAAAAATGGAAGAGTAATCCTCCCCTCCCTCCTGCGTTCCACCTGTACATCTCTGTCTACACCTCAAATGAGTGAGTGAGTAATTATCTCCCTGGCTGCCACACCATGGACCTCAGCACAGCAAGCTGCAATGGGTCTGGCAATGCTCAGAAGGAACAAACAAGAGCACTAGGAAAGGATAATTCAGCAGTGCAGAGAAAGTGTCCTCCCCAGCATGCTGCACACCACCTGGCATCAGCTGTGGTCTGATTGTCCCTTCCATTCGTGTCACAGCAGAAAAACTAAATAGATATCTTCTTGTTTAAAATGTCCTTGGGGGCCAGGGATTTAACTCAGTGATTATGCCACCTGCCTTGCAAGCTCAAGGTCCCTAGTTTGATTCCCGGTACCCAAAAAAAGAAAATGGGGGATTAAAATGTCCTTGGGGGCAACTGCAAGTGTTTCTTTTTTTTTTTTTTTTTTTTTTTTTGGTACCGGGGATCGAACTCAGGACCTTGTGCTTGCGAGGCAGGCACCGGAACCACTGAGCTAAATCCCTGGCCCCTTAGGTGTTTCTTTTCTGAAGAATTACTCACTGAAAACTTATAAAAAAGAAAGAGGTATCAATTTTTTAGGTCCAAATATCAGATTCTGTGATTTTTTTAAAATGCTTATATTTTTTAAGCTATTTAAGAGCCAGAACTCCCGAGCATTTAAACAGACCAACATGCAAATTCTACTCAGACAAGATATTTTGAATCAAATAGAAATTTATTTAATAATTTTGAGTTGATAGCATCAGCCAACTCTTTTTAAAAGCAATTTCAAAAGAATACTTAAAGCTGTTTATGCACATGTCAAGAAAAAATATAAATAATGATCCAAAAATATGTTTTAAAGCTTATGTTACACCATCCTCCAGTGGCTCTGAAAACATCAGCAGCTCCTGAAAATGACTAAAACTAACATATATATGGGAGGATTCTGCCAGGGTACAGGAAACCAAGTCCCTAAGGGGACTGATGATGCCTCATGCATAAATAAATCACCAGTGACAAGTGTCTTGATGGCCCATGAATTCTTTTGCACCCACTACACTGCCAACAAAATGGATCTTCAACTTCTATAAAACCAGCTCTGTGTTCCCTCTGGTGTCTCTGGTTATTCGTGTAAATGTGATGAGCTCTTCTCGGGGGCTTGTTGGTTTAAGTCAGTGCAAATATGAGCTTATGCTCCTTAAATGTCCTCAATTTTTCATAGATTAATCCTTTGGCTTTCAGTGGAACCAAATTAATTCACTGTAACAGCTGGAAGACCAATTAGTAAATTCCGAGGTCTATCAATTACTAGACAGAAAAATGAGTGACATTCAGGCAGCTTGGGAAGCGTACTTGACTCAGTGTTTAGAAAAGCATTCTATACTTTGATTATAATTGGGCATCCTAACTCCTTAGTGTACTGGTAGAATAAGGAGCCCCAGTTTCTCAGCATCATGGGAGTGATGTACATGGGCTGCTGCCTCACCCACCTGCTGAGGACAGTGAGCATTTCCTGTATGGACTGCAGCCTTTACAAAAGATGGAGATGAGGTGTGTGCCTTCCTCAGTACAATGCAGCAGTTGGCTCAGCAAATCCACTCAGCAGCCTGTCCTGCCACAGCCAGGGAAAGTCAATGCAAGAGAATCTAGACTGCATTTCTCAGAATTTCTCAGACTGACCTGCTCTCAAAGAACTGCACAATGGCCTTCCCCCGGAGGCACCATACTCCCCAGAGCATTGCACAACTTACAGGGCCTCCCAGAAACAGACAGAAGCAAGCCATGTCCAGCCAGGAGAGGACCTATCCTGCTTCCAGGCAGGTCCTGCATCAGTAAGCCCCAGAGGTCTGTGCTGCACAGAAAAAGCTTCCAGGGGATGCACTGCTGCATCCGGGCTCCGAGCCACAGGTTGGCCCCAGGACACTCTGCACTGTGGGGAGAAGGCTGGAAATGTTACAGCCCAGCAGGCGTGGCAGGGACAGTGCGTGGAAGGGCAAGCTGGGGTCCAGGGCTGTGGGCTTGGGCTGGAGGGGCCCTGTGTCTTCACTGGCCTCATAAGATGGAGATTGAGAGTCAGTAGCACCATCACGGGCTCCCAGTTCTGCAGAAACAGCTCAAGCTGCCCCAGACCTGACAGGCAGCTCTAAAGAGTTGTGGGCAGAGTGAGGATTAGTGCCAGGCTGGATCAAGGCCATGTCCACCGTGAGTCCTGTATGGAAGGAAATGGGGGTGGCCAGGCTCAGGGCACATACTCACAGGTGCCGGTTCCCTTCTGAACACAGCCGTGCCACTAAAAGCCATGGATGTCCAGAGGGATTCGCTTATCTTGTCCCCAACACCTCCACGTAGATCACAGGCATTCCAGGGAGGGAAAGGCCAGTGAGCCAAGGGTGAAGGAAGTAGGGTCACTGTCACAGTCCCAGGACCTCACGCTGTCCAGGCAGCATCCAGGCTGGGTGTTTGGCCAGGAACAGGAGATGCAGACGTGACGTGCCTGGACACTGACCTAAGTCAATCTTTGCTGAGCTCCTCCCAACACTCTATCCAAAGGTCAGGCAGGAGGATTGCTACAGCCTGTCACAGCTGGAGGCCAGAACTCAGAGCTTCTGCTGCCCTGCTTGGCACTCCCTCTCCCTGATGGCATAGCACTAGACGGGGCAGCCTTTCATTTCCTTTTACTCCCAAATGGCCAAACAGAAGAGCAAAGGAACAATATTATATTGGTCCCCTTTATCCATGGAGGATATGTTCGAAGTTCCCCTGTGTACACCTGAGTCCATAGCACAGTTCTGAACCGAATATGTTTTAGGTATTTTCCTAGACCTCTATGCCCATGATAAAGTTTAATTCATGAATAGGCACCGTAAGACACTGACAGCAATAACCGATAAAATAGAATCATTGAAACAATATATTGTGATAAAAGGTTGCATTTGGGGCCTTTTTAAATAAAATAGCAGTTACTTGTACCCAAACACTACAATATCACAGCAGTCAACATAATAATTGAGATAGCTACTAAGTAACTATGGGAGGGCAGGGTTTCATCAGGTTACTCAGAATGGTGCACAACTTTAAACTTATAAATTGTTTATTTCTGAGCAGGACATGGTGGTACATGCCTGGAATCCCAGCACTCTGGATCACAAATTTGAACCTATCCTGGACAACTTAGCAAGACTCTGTCTCAAACTTTTAAAAACTAAAATAAAAAAGGACTGGAGATATAGCCCAACACTAAGCCCCTGGGTTCAATTGCCAGTCCTGAGAGAAAAATTATTTATTTCTGAAATTCTCCATTTAATATTTTCACATTTCCATTGGCCGAAAGTAACTGAAACTGCAGGAGGTGACATAGAGGGTAGGAGGGGACTATCATATTAGTACACAGCTTTGTCAGCACAGAAACACAGCGTTTAATAAATAGTGCTACAGTTTTCAAATGTGTTACGTGTGTGGGGCCCAGTGAACAGTTCAGGGAAAAATTAATATTTATTTTTCTCCAAAATCATCTAAATAGGTGATGTAAACACTGCTGAACGTCCTCCAAAATCCTCCTTTTTTGTACCCATAGTACAATCCCCTGCATCAGTACAGCTCTGGTCACGTGTTGACCAGCTGTCTCTGTGGCCTCCCCAGTTGACCCATCAGGAAACAGGAGAAAAGTGAAGGTCACACAGATCATGGACAGGTTTAAAGGGCCAGGCCTGTCAGTGATGCCAGGGCTCCTTCCCAGTCCCCGAGCCCCAAGCTCAGGATGCTCAGAAGCAAAGGGCAGACCATAGAGATGCGGTAACACTAACAACCTGCTCCTAATCTGTCATCAAGTCACGTGCTGTCCTCCGTTCTCCTGGGACTAGATACACATCTGATTCAGGAACTCTCCAGGTTAGCATTCTGCTCTTGGGTCCCTTCCTTGTGAGCTCCCTGCATCCCTGAAACTAGCTCAGTCCCCAGGCTGCCACTGAGGCCAGGACACCAGGACTAGGAGCATTTCCTCTGTACAGAATTCCCACCGTGGAGCAGCACCAGGTTCCATAGACGTGACCATAGACATCAGAATCCCCATGTTGGTGGTGGGGCCCCTGAAAAAGGGGGCCTGGGCCTAAGGCGACCATGCTGGGACCAGCAGGGCAGCCTCAACTTCACAGCCAGGGGAATGAGACCACTGGAGGCTCCAGGAATGCCTCAGGACAAGTCAGGGGACAGGGTCTGGGGTGAAGTCTGCCTCGGGGTCCTGGCTTGTTGTGCAACTCACTGGAGCTCACCAAGCCCTGACACCCCAAAAAGGCACTCCCTGGGGGCTGGGAGAGGCTCTTAGCTGGGTTTGAGGGCTTTACCAGGGCCCCAGGCTTAGGCTGTACACCTGTCCTAGGCCCTGCCCACACACACACACATACACCCACCAGCTTCCCCACTGTTCCCATGTTCACTGAACTTTCAGTGGGCTCAGAGCTAGGGTGAGTGGCCAGGAGGTGGCCGGCAGGGCAGGTACCCGAAAGTGAAGGGAGCTGCTGCTCAGATCCCCAAGCCTCTGTTTCTGTAGATTACCTAGTGATTCTCAGCACACCACTCCTGGGGCACCAGGGAAGGCAGACACAGCCCAAGACACGGGGAGAAGCCAAGCATCCCCAACAGGCCAGTGCGCTGCCTGAGAACCAGGGGAATTTTGGGCCTATGGCATGACAGTATCCCCGAAGAGTCTTCTGCACAGAAAGATGCTCCGCTCTGGGAAGGAAAGTGCCTTGCTCCCAGCTCATTTGTCTCTAGCCTTTCCGTGGCCTGTTCTGATAGCTGCATTCAACAGTAATGGTTCATGGCTACAGGCTCTGGTGATAAGAACAGGGAGGATCCCTCCCTGCTTGGTGCTGAACATACTCCTGATTTCTATTATTTATGTAAAATCAGAGTGTTTCCGTTCCTGGTTGGGTGTCAGATGGCTGAAGCTTTTTAAGATTGATCTGAGGTCCTCATCAGAGTTACCAGAGATAAAGAACCTGAGAGATTGCTTTTAAAATGTGTCTGCAATTTTCCAAGGAGCTGCTCATGGAGGATGAGTTTCAGTTGTTTCTTAGGGCTGTGTTCTTTAATGGGGCTAGGGAGCCTGGAATGCCCATTGCAGAGAATTCAGAACTGTTGCAAACCCCAAAACAGGCCAGGGGGAGACACAAAGACTCCAGGGCCCTGCAGGTGCCACCCATAGGACTGCCATCACAAACTATGGGCTTGTCACCATCCTGGACCCCTGATGTGTGCCCCCTACCTTATTTCATGGCATACACATAAGATTATAGGGGAGAGGTTGTCCCTAGAAACAGACCAGATTAACGACATGTTAGCCAAAATAGCCTTTGGATTAATTATGCGAATATGCACAGTCACACAGGCCCTGAGAGCTAACCAGGTCCACCTTGGATGACCCTGTGAGGAGGGAAGGACAGAAGTTAACAGCTTTATGATTACTGGTCAGAAAATCAGGGACCAGGAACTGGGCAGATGGGACCACCCCATTTAACAGAGAGGGAAACTGACACCGGGCAAGGCAAACTTGTCCAATACTTACTATCTGTAAGCAAGTGGGGTCAGGACTGAACCCAGATCTGACTGAGGCCGAAACCTCTGTGGTTTCCACGCTGGTCCCATATAACCTCCAATTTCAGATGTGATCCTTGCTTCTTTTCCCAATGGAAGTTCTGGGTGCAGGACATCCAACTGGACACACCCAAATAGAAATCTTCATGGCTCTCGCTATTGTTAATCTCACTCCCTCCCTTGGATGGGCCTGAGGCTTTTGGACACTGATCAGTGCCCTGGGAGCTGTCCCCAAGATCCAGTGTTCTTTTCGACATACACCACAGTAGCCTCCCCTGTGGGCAGCACCCCCTGCAGGCAGGGGCTCATGCAGACTCAGCCCAGAGAACTTGGAGAGCAATTGCTACTTGCTGTGAGTCCAGGAAAGTTGACAGGCCTGGGACCCTGATGTTTGCAGAAGCAAGGATCGGGGTTGGGGTCATTCCCTTGCTTGGTTGATGGATGCATACTTCGGCATGCAGGCAGGCTGACCAGGCTGGCCTGGCCCGTTCACATTAAGGGGCGCACAGGGTGAGAGGATGATGGCAGACAGATGCCAACAGCCCAGCAC
>NW_004624928.1:1343529-1363369 GCF_000247695.1 Heterocephalus glaber
CAGCCTTTAGGGAGACTCTGGGAGAAGAAAATGCCACCAAGCTGAGAACTCTCTGGCTTTTATTTAGAATCTCAGTGCAAGAGAAAAAAGCAGAAGAAAAGCATTTTGGAGCTGGAGCTGTCTCAAGGCTAGGCAGTTTTTCTTGGGGAAGGGGAAGGACATGTCTAGACATAACATGCTTCATTGATCTAAACTTGCTGTTGTTTAACCAGTCACTCCTCACAGAGCCTTGTAAGCTTTTGCCCCACAATTTAATCATTTAGTTTAACCATTCACTCCTGCCCAGGTCCCCCACATCTCCCAGCTTTTTGTTTTACAAAATTAGGGTTGGGGAGAAATAGAGGAATATAATGTTGATGGGTATTGGGACTGATGCAGGAAGGTCATCACGGGCTCAGTATGGAGTGTCCACCGAAAGAGCATACAAAGGGCCTTGAGGACTGTAAGAAAAAACAATAAAAGGATAATTCCAATAGCAGTAAGAATCAAAATGTGAAGATTGAGGCCAGAAAAACAATTTTGGGGGTTCAGCCAGTAGTCAATATCACTAAGACAATGATATCATGAGTTTCTATTTGTAATTAATGAAGTTGGGTGTATAGTTAGCTCTGGAGATTAGCAATCTCCCCATTAAGATCTGTATGACAAGCACCATGAAGCATGTGTTGAGCCTCCTCCTAGGCCTCCGAAGGGTTAGCTGGGATAGGGGTGATGCACACAGAACAGTAACTGGCATCACTACTAAGCTGATGCTATGTCCAAAGAACTTGTTGATGCTTCTTGAGCTAACCAACTATTGCCTTAAGGGCATTAAGTTACTGTAAGATTTTTTTCATCAATATTGGTTTGTGTTAGCAGCTCAGAGGTAATATTTTAGAAATAGCTATTCATAGTTGGAGCAGTTTGAATGGAATGACTTAAGGTGACCACAGTGGTTGTCCCTGTAGCTGTCATATAATGAATGTTCAGAAAACATTTTGCCTGATAAGTTTAAGTGTTGAGGTAATTTGTTCAAGGGCTGAATTTTTTTATCCATTCTCTTGTAAGATTAGTGAGAAGCCAAGCTTTGGCTTTTTGTTTGAGTACCATAATATGAATGTTTAATTGAGAGACATTATTTATAGACCACTGGGGCTGGGTAGGAATACAATACTACCATCGGTGATATGGGTGACTATATATAATGGAAATTATTTCATCAGGAAATACCATTTGTGGAGTAACAGGTGCCAACCATTGGAATAGCCAGAATGGCCACAGTCCCTCCCACAGCCCCTTAAGGGGCTGGGAGGTTGCAGTTATGTTTTATCTGTATATGATTTGTCATTAAAGGAAAGAGATAATTTTGGATTTTTTCCATGGAATTATATCAAGACAAGTGAGGTAAGAACATGAGCCAAATAAACCATGTCACTTACTAGAGGTTTATATGTCAGCAAACTCAGAAAGATAAGGAATTTTTTTTACTTTTGTAATTTTTTTTTTTTTTTTGGTACCAGGGATCAAACTCGGGACCTCGCGCTTGCGAGGCAGGCAATGAAACCACTGAGCTAAATCTTCAGCCCAACTTTTGTAATTTTGAAGACGCAAGTAACTTACTCAATCTTTGTAAGAAACAGGTTTTCAGAAGAGAAGGGAAATCTTGTGCATTGCAGCATTGGCTCAGCTTGAGCAGTGTGTTTTGTTTTGTTTTGTTTTTTTTACTGCTGTGAAACCTTCTGAATCACAATTGTAAAAACTTAAAGTCATCAAATTAAATTACAGTCTTGGTCCAAATATTGATCCACATCCCCCCTTTTCTGTTTTATAAATTGGGGGTTTTTTGTTTGCTTGGTACCTGGGATTGAACTCGGGTCCTTGCACTTGTGCACTTGTGAAACTACTGAGCTAAATCCCCCGCCCTATAAATTGGGTTTTGAGGAGCTCACTCATAGGCTCTTCTATAACAGCTTGTTTCATGGAGTTGTGAGGGATATTGGTAACATGTTTACCATGTCAGAGTTGGAGGAAAGTTTGTAAGGAAATTGGCGTTGTCCTCCATTAGAGGGATAGGGATCATATGAAAGAGCATCTTATCATTTTTATTATGAATAAGGGCAATTTTAATCACTTGTAGAGTCTCCACAACACAGGTCAAATCAGCAATAATATTGAGAGGTTGAATCAGGGGAACTGTTGTTTTTTATCAATTATGGTTGTCTTAGAAGTTGAGCTGTAGAATGTTAACAGATAATAGTTAATAAAGGTTTATAGAGAAAAGTCCTACTTACGTTGATTTATAGATAAATAGACACCCATGATATTAACTCAAATCCCTTTTGATTTACATAGCTTAAGAGTGGGCTAATTTAAATCAGTTGCTAAAATAGATAAGCCCTTAAAGCTAGTGAGTCTTCTGGGCATGGTGGCACAGCACTCGGAAGGCCGAGGCAGGAGGATTGCCATGAGTTCAAGGCCAGCTTGGGCTACACAGTGAGTTCAAGGCCAGCGTAGATGACAGTGAGGCCCAGTCTCAAAAAAATAAAATCAATAAATATATAAATAAATAAAGTTGGTGATACACTTCTTTTCAATCAAAATGGTATCAGAATTGGTTTTATAAATAGAATGCCTATTGTTATCTATATGTAATAATTTGAAAGTTTTTTCATTAGTATTCAAGAGATAAACATAAAATGGAACCAAAAATCCTGTAATGTGGGGACAAATTCCTATGATTAAAAATAAAGACACAGTTTCTCAACTCCAGTGTGCCTATCAGCACCACTCATTCAAGAGTATAAACCAAGGCCTCACTTTTTCTGCCTCTGGAGTCCAGTTTGGGTCTGGACAAATAAATTCATTTACTTTGCCATCTTCCACTCAACCATGAAAGTCTATGGCTGTGTGTAATGGATCCTAGGGGAGAGGGAGACACATCCCACCCCATTTTTTAAGTGGCCTATTCTTACCTAGATACTCCATCCATCCAGAAGCTATAGAACACACAAAACTGTTATTTTAAAAGCAGTAAAACTGACACACACAAAAAAATCAGACACTTACAGTGACCAAATAACCTCATGCATGAGCCTAAATAAAATATTAATTTTTAGATACTGCCTTTTTTCCCATTTTTAAAAAATTTTCATTTTATTTATTCTTTTTTTTTTTTTGAACCCAGATATTTTTCTTTGTTTTTTTTTTTTGGTGTTGTTGTTTGGGTTTTGGTTCTTTTGGCACCTGGGACTGAACTCGGGACCTTGCACTTGTGAGGCAGGTGGTGGAACCACTGAGCTAAATCTGTGGCCCAGCAGCCAGATGTTTTTTAAAGACATTGTAAATATTGTTTACATTATTTTTCCTTAAAATTCGATCCAGATGGTAGGCAAAGCAGGAGAACTGAAAGTAAAAGAACAAAGTGAGAAACAAACGAAATGTCTCCACTCACTCAGCAGCTGGACAGTGAAAAGCCCTCTGGGTTGATGGACCTCCCATAGGCTATTCCACAGCTGCCTGTGTTCCCTCACCGGGATGAAGAGTCAGACTCGTCCATGTTCCTTGTCCAGACTTGGGTGGTCTGTCCTCTATGCTGATCTGCAGCAACATGCTTTTCCTCATTCGTGGGCACCACTTGTCACAGTGAGCTACCCCAGGCAGCATAGAGAATGAAAAAGATTACTGGGAGGGCCAGGGATTTAACACAGTGGTTCCAGTGCCTGCCTCATAAGCACAAGGTCCTGAGTTCGATCCCGGTACAAAAAAAAAAAAAAAAGATTAGTGGGAGAAGAGATTTAGTTTTAGTTCAATCACCAAGAGGCCCAGAGGGGCTCTTTCTCAACTGAGAGCACCCAGCCATTAGGGAGACTCTGGGAGAAGAAAATGCCACCAAGCTGAGAACTCTCTGGTTTTTATTCAGAATCTCAGTGCAAGAGAAAAAAGCAGGAGAAAAGCATTCTGGAGCCAGAGCTGTCTCAAGGCTAGGCAGTTTTTCTTGGGGAAGGGGAAAGACATGTCCAAACACAACATGCTTCACTGATCTAAACTTGCTGTTGTTTAACCATTCACTCCTCACAGAGCCTGTGTGCTTTTGCCCTGCAGCCAAATCATTTAGTTTAACCATTCACTCCTGGCCAGGTCCCCTACTTTCCCAGACACATAGAATCAGGAACAGGTAGGGTCCTGTGCCAGTCTGGTCAAACACTACAAATCAGGATGCTTTACTTTCCACAGGAGACCATTGTTAAACACCGACACACCAGCCCAGCTCCTGTGTTTCAATAAGCCTGGGGTGGTTTGGGAAGGAAGTTCCAGGTGGAGACCCACCCCCAGCATTGCAGCTGGGTGCTTTATTCCGATTCTGTACATGTCCTCAAATCACAATCCTAACCAGTGTCCTACACATAATGGGACAACAGACTCCCTCTGCACCCCACTCCTCACCTCCACCCCTGCCCTAACCCCCCTCACTGCCGGAGAGTATCACTAGTGATGTGAAGGAGGCACAGGGTCAGTGCCGCTGAGGATCAGTGCTAGGGACCCCTTGCAGTGGGAAGGGAACCTTGGGATTCACCTGCAGACAAGGTGAGCAGCATATCCCAAAGCCACAGCCTGGCTCTCCACAGTGGCATCTTGCAAGCTAAGAAAGTGAGTGGCTGTGGTCACCCATGTGGGAAGCCCCTTGGGATACAGGGCTCCAGCCTCGGGCCAGGTCCACATCCCAGCTCACCCTCATCCTCATGTTGCTTCTCCCACATACATCGCTAACCCTGGAAGACGGCACCAGTAGGACCCACCCCATGGGCCCCTAGATGAAATCCAGTAATTTAAGCTAAAGGCGAGGGCTGTAGCACCAGTTCCATAAAGAGAAGCTATTTCTGCTTTTCCACTCAGCTGGAGGGAAAGTAATGTCCACATTAATATTGTTATTCGCATTTTATGGATGACAGATACTAAGGCATAAAAAAAGAGATAAGAAAAAACTACTCAGAATTACTTGGAGACTCGGCTTCTGATACAATGAATACCCAGGACACATCCTGTTAATCAGTGATGGTTTTACCCAGTACCCCTAGAAGCTGGTTCCCTCATCCTAGGGCCAGGTCCTCATTTATTCCCAGTAGCTCCAGATTCCCCAGCAAGCAGGGAACAGTTAATTTGGTTACAGTGATTACCAGCTGGTTCTCTGGTTTATGACCATAACCCCTCTAATGCGACATCTGTGGGGAGAGGCATCATTCTGTCTTCCCATTACCTAAATGGCATTTCCAAGTGTCCCTGAAATTCAGGGGCCAGCAGTCATGAGGGAGGTTCCCATTGCAGCCAGGATCTCCCTGAGGGAGGCTGGCTCAGCTGCAGTTCCACGGCTTGGCCCCTCTGTGTTGTTTTCTGTCCTGTGAAGCTGGAATCATAATGTACTTTGAGGAACTATGGGAAGCTTTGCATGGATTACTTCTTGCCTGAAAGAGGAGTGCTCTGTGGCCAGGTATGGGGTGCAGACATAGGGGTGCTGTCCACCCAACATGTGAGGACCAACACGATGACAGTAGAGATTGACTTAGCCACTGTTCCAGCGTTCTGGCTTGTGAGGGCCAAGGACTTCCCAGTGCTCACCACAGCCAATACCAAAGTGCTGCCACGATTCCTGTCTCCTAGGAAAGGAAACAGGGGAACAGAGTTTAAGCAATCTACCTGTGGTTGAGCCAGGACTTCAAGCCAGGAAGCTAACTTCAAGAATGAGCTTTTTGCCAGGGATTTAGCTCAGTGGTTCCACCGCCTGCCTCACAGGCACAAGGACCTGAGTTCGATCCCTAGTACCAAAAAGAAAGAAAGAAAGAAAGAAAGAAAGAAAGAAAGAAAGAAAGAAAGAAAGAAAGAAAGAAAGAAAAGAATAGAATGGGCTTTTCAGTGGCTTCCTATGGAGAGGACCAAAAAGACTTACATGGTCTGAGCTGAGCAAAATTGAGCTTGGAGGAAAGGAAGGAAGTCTTCAGCAGAGATCAAAGTCACTGACATGCAGAAGGACAAAGGAGGCCTCCTGCATGCCACATGATAGGACACACCCTGAAATGGATCTGGTCAGCCCTCAGAATACTCGGGCTCCACATCAAGGGTTCATCCAGCCTCAGGTTGAAAATATTCCAAACAGAACTTGTGTCTGCACCAAACCTGTACAGATTTGTCATTATGTCCTGCAACAATAGTAGTCTGGTAACTGTTTATATAGCAGCTACATTGCATTAGGTATTATAACTCAGCTGGGATGATTTCAAGACTATAGGAGGATGTATGTGTTATATGCAATTTTATGAGAAATGCCATTTTAGAGAAGAAATTCTTGGATTTGGGTGTCTTTGGGGCATCCTAGAACCAGTCTCCCCAGGATACTGAGGATGACAGTACTCACTTATATGAGGGAGGTGGCACTGTCTCTCTGTGTGCATGGTAGCTGACTCCCTTTTTATAGGTAAGGAAATGAGACCTTGGGCTGGGGATGTAGCTCAGTGGTAGAGGATCATGTAGCATGCACAAGGCCCTGGGTCCCATCCCATCACCACACTAAATAAATAAATAAGCTTTCATTAAACACATAGATACAATCAAGACAAGAAAAGAAAGCTCATCCTACCAGGACCTGCAGTATTGGACTTACAGATCCACCGCATTGTCCTCAGTCACCCAGGAGCCTCACCCCGAGATGCAGGCTTCCTGTCCTTGCCATCTAAAGCTACAGCCCTACTGTCCCAGAAAGACTGAAGATGGGTGCCTATTGTGGGGTGATGGGTCATAGCCCCGGGCCTGCCTCTCCTTGCCTTACCCAGGCAGTACTGGCCCCGCAGTGGACAGAGTTCTTCCAGTGGTGGGTATTGTCACAGGGCCCTCCCTACCTGGCATGGAGCCTCTTCTGTGCCTGGTCCTCTGCCATGGAGAGGAGACCACACTTCCTCCCAGGACCTGAACTGTCCTCCCAGGACCTGGTTGGCTGGGCCCCTCACCCCAAGGCCAAAGCTGTCCTCTCCCTGGGGGCTGAAGAGAGGACCCTTTCCCCAGCAGCTTGTTTCCTGTTTGTATTTGTCTCCATTTTAGGGATTTATTTCTCTACAAGGGACTCAAGTGACTGAACTTCTTCCTGGCCCCGAGGATCCAGGAAAGCACCTCTTCGAGATCAGCCCAGGTAGGACTGAGCATCTTTCAGTGGCCCCGAGAGGGTGTCAGAGGGTGTTGCCACAGCCCTGCCTGGGGAGGGCAGATCCCAGGAGACTCGTCCTTGCGGGAACACTAGCATGGTCTCCACAGATGACCCGAAAGTGGGGGACCAATCTAGAGGGCATTGCACACTGGGAAGAAATCCAAGTGGTTATCTGAATTGTTTAATTCATGATAAATGCAAGGGAAGAAATTGGTCAACCAGGACATCTGAGGGAGACAGTGCTATCCTGTTAACAGTTACAAAATAGTTTTCACAGCTCCATGTTTTCCACTGTGGTTGTTGCTGAACTAAGTAAAAATGACTGCCAGGTGAGCACATCTGTTCACTGTGGGGCTGGGTTTTGCAGCCCAGCAGGATCTGATTTAGCTTGGCTTCCACCAGACACTGAGCCCAGGACAAGGATCTGAGCAGTTTATTCTGGAGCTGGCCCCAAGGAGTAAGGCAAAGGTGCAGGGAAGGAGGCTGGAGAAGGGAGGGAGCCAGCCAGGTGTGCTAGTGACAGATGGCTGTGGCCCAGGTGATATCTGAGATGGTGCAGAGCCGGCCTTAGGGGTGTCTCGCGGGAGGGGCGGGGACTGGAGACACACACACCAACACCACCAGCCAGCCAGCCAGAGCTGCGCCCTGCAGAGTTTACCCAGACCCTAATCGTTCCTGGCCTGCCCTCATGGACCATGCCGGCAGACAGAGAAGGCCCATGGTGACAGTCACAGGGAAGAGGCCACCAGCGTGACAGGAAGAGTGAGTGTCCAGGAGTCAGGCAGGGAGGGCACTTCCTTCTGAGAAAACATGAGGTGCAGCGCCTCCCTGGATATCTGTGAGCCAGTGAGCAGCCACCCCTGATGAAATGGTCCGGCGAGGGGTGGACCCACCCAGGCTCAGGCCAGCAAGCCAAGGCCCTAGGGAGCAGGAAGGAGCAAGCCAAGCCTGGGGCCAGGGTGTGGCTTCCTTTCCTGGCCTATGATAGGAATCCCGGGAGGCTGGGCTGAGGTGCTAGAAGACACTTCCCAACCTCAGGCTTCCTGTGTGACGCCCACGTACCTGGGGCTTCCGTGGACTCCTTTGATCTGTGCAGGGATCTTGGTACTAAACTGCATGTTAGAAGCATGCGCAAGGATCCCAGGGTGAAGGAGATGGAGGCTTGGTGATTGGAGCAGCAGTAAGGTTGCTGCAGTGAAGCCAGAGAGGAATGAAAAACAGGGAGCCAAGGATCTGGGGTGCAGCCCTGGCCTGGGGAGTGGCGAGGGGCAAGGCCGAAGCCAAAAGTGGGGTTTGAAAGTTAGACAGGTTCGAGTGTGTGCCCTACAGGCTGTCAGGGACGTCGTCTGTGTCTCCGCCATGCTCTGGCATCTGAGGCAGAGCTGTTTATAAGGGTTCCTGTGACCAGGGAGAGGGCGCATCTTTTGTCTCACGAGGTGGCATTACAAGGTTCCAAGGCTAGGAGGTGGGCGTCTGTGTGGGCCACTATTCTGCCAGCCACAGTGCTCAAAGAAATGGGATTTTTTTAAATGTCTATTTTACAAAAACGGGCACTGGGGATAAGAAAGAAAAAGCACCTTGCTTGGTGACACACCACTAGATGGTCATGGTGCTGGGGCTGGAACTGAGTGCTCTTTCCGTTTCTGTAACTGAATCCCACAGACTGAGTGATTTATAAAGAACAAAGTCTATTCCACTCACAGTCCTCGAGTGGGAGGCCCCAGGTCCAGGGGCCATGTCCCCTGAGGATCTTCTTGCTGGTGAGGACCCTGCAGAGACCTAGAGCAGTGCAGGGGTCACAGGGTGGAAGGGTGAATACCCCAGTCTGAGGCTGCTTAAACAGACCTGCTCTCACAGTGACCCAAAATCCTCTCACACCTCACAGTGTGGGTGAGGACATGCACACCACAGGCTGCCTGGCGTCCCAAGCCGTGCTCCCAGGCTGCATCCAGTGCAGGCTTCCCTGAAGCTCCTTAGGGGCCCCCACACACTTCCGACCTGGCTGCAAGGTCCAGAGAAAGAAGGTTCCAGCCCCTTCTCCCAAGCACAGCAATCATGGCCTGGCTGAGCGGCACCTTCATGCAGGTCCTCAAAGCTGTCTTTGAACACTCAGCCACTGCTGGAGTGGCTCAGGGAAACTGGGGCAGGGGCAGGTGGGAGAGGCAAGGATCACCTCTGCAGAGTGCTGTGCATCTGTCTGCAAAGCAGGATGCCACACCAGTGTGCCCCGGGCCTTGGAGGAACTCTCTTCCCTCTTCCCTCCAGGGGCGCTGGATTCTGGGGCCTCCCATCAGCCTGGTCTGATGGGATCTGGGGTGCTTGTTCCTGTGGCTTGTGCTGGGTTCAGGCTGCAGCTGGCAGAGCTCCCTCTTTCACAGCCCATGAAAATGTGGCAACCCAGATAGGTTAAATGGACCTCCTGAGGTCAGACAGCTGGCAGGTAGGGGAACCTGGCCCTCCCAGGTCACCCTGTCCCCAGGTGCTGGGCTTTCTGTCACCACCACGCCTGCAGCTGTGGGCCTTGTTGGGGCTGAAAATTAACAACAGCAACACTAATGATAAGATTCGCACAATCCTACCTTAAATCACAGCAGTATCCCACTTGGTCCCCTAGTGTGGCCCTAGGCTAAAGCCAGCCTCCAGGGGCGCTGAGATGGCAGGGCAGACTCTATCCTTAAAGAATCAGACATTTTTTTCCTGAGCCACAGGCATGGTGAGCAGATTAGGCATTAGGTTGACGACAATTAGCTGGGGCAGAAGCAGGCTGGGTACCTATGCTGAGTGCATGAGTGCAGTCCCCTGGGAGCAAGCCCAGGCAAAGAGGAACCAGGGACTGTGGCTAGGGAGAGGGTAGTGCAGCTAGGAGACCCTCGGGGCTCCCTGCACAATTCTGAGGGTGCCTGAGTGGTGGGCACTGGGCACAGAGAACTAAAGAGAGGAAGAAGCCTAGCAGTGAAGCCCATGGACCGGCCCAGGGCCTGGGTCAGGAACCAGACAGGAGAAGGGAGGAAGTGAACTCGACTGCGCTCACTAGGCAGTGTTCAGCAGGCAGAGGCCAGGCAGGGCATGAGACAGTCCCTCACTCCCCACCCAACTCCTCCCCAAAAGAGGGATATTTTCATCATACAGCAAACCAGCTACATTCATTTTAAGTTTTAAGTCATAGTTCTTTTTGAGCTCTTCAACCATATAAAACTTAACCATTTTTCAAGATAATTAAAATTAAAAATGTAAGAAAACATGGTGTGACTGCCATCTAGTGGACGGACCTGCCAATTCTACAACTGACTTTTGTGCCTTCTGCCCACTGCTGACCCCTTCAGCCGACCACACCTCTGACTCCAAAGCGTCTAAGTCACAAGGACCACCAGTACTAGAGCAGCTTCTCCTCTTGACCTGAGCTGCAGCCACGGAGCCACCTCACAATCAGATGCAAGAGCCCAGAGTAGTGGGAGGCGCTGCTGTGGGCAGAGGCGAAGTGCGCTCCCTGATGTCATGGAAGCACGCAGCAGTGCCCCCATACAGTTAGGGAACCCAGATAAAAGTGGTGACCAGCATTTGAGTCTTGCATGGACAATCACTTACTCACAAGATTTGCTTTTCATGGTTATCAGACAGGGAAAGTCAATTTAAGACCCATGCCAAATAGGGTTTTGCCAGGCAGTGGTGGGAGCAGTCACACACTTGGCCCCAAAGGTCAATCTCTGGAGTGGAGCAGAATGTGGGCTTCCCTGGGACTGTGGCTGAGAGCTGAGGGAGAAGGTGACATGGGACCACGTGCTTGCCGGAATTCTCCCGGGGCAAAGAGGAAGATGACACAGCCAGGACTCAGCTGGGACTGGGACCGGAACTCAGAGGACTACCCATGCCCAGAGGAGCTGGTAGGGAGGGGACTCCAGCAGCCTGGCCTCTGCTCACACTGCCACCAGCCAGTGAGGGTGCTGTATCCTTGCCCCGGGGAGCAAAGGAGGACTTGCTTCCCCCTGCCTGTTTCCCACACCAGGAGAAGGACTGGCAGAAGCGGCCTCCGTCACACCCCACCACTTCTCCAGCTCCAGAAAGAGCTTTGAACCAGAAGTGTGGGAGTGGGATCCGAAGTGAACCCAGAAGGATAAGCACATGGTGGACACTGGAAGAGAGTGGTAAGGAGGGAACATCAGGGACAGTCCTGAGGAATGGCTCTTCATGTTTACTCTTTGTACGTTGTTCTAGGACAGGTTAGCTGCTCTAAAAATCCCTCATCTCACATCTTGACACAGTAGGACGTATTCTTGTATATAAAGCCAAAAAACTAATGCTCCTGATGGCAGCAGCTTCCCATCCTATGCGTCCTTCATAGCCACAGGTTGGAGTAGACAGTGGTTTCAAACTTTCCCAAGCCTTAGGGTGGCCCAGGGGGATTGTTGAAAGCCAGCTCAGCTGAGTCCATACTGGAGCGGAGGTGGAGAGACTGAGACTTGGCCGCTCAGGGGTGAGGAGAGACTCGTAGGGGCAGTAGGGCAATGCCGTCACCGTGCTTTGCTAACAGGGATGATCATCTTTTTATTGGTGCATGTTTGCCATATATAATGATTATATTCATCATAAAGAATTTGTACCTGTGTATATCTTAATTCTTTTTGTCCCATTCCGCTTCCCTCCCTTCAACCCTTCTTATCCTCCCTGTTCACAAAAGTTTCATTCTCATTTTTTGCCTTCCATTTTCTCCCTTTCCCTCTCTCTCTCTCTCTCTCTTTCTCTCTCTCTCTTCCCCACCCTTTCCTTCCCTTCCCTTCCCCCACCCCTTCCTTCTTCTGTTTCCCATATGGACACTCTCTTCCTACTTCCCAATGTCTGTTCTCCATTTTGCTCCTCATTTACCTTTTGGGTATCATACAAAAGAAAAAATGCAATATTTAAACTTGTGTGCTCAATTTATTTTACTTGAAAGTATGGTTTTGGGGGCCGAGGATTTAGCTCAGTGGTTTCGCCATCTGCTGCGCAAGCGCAAGGACCTGACTTCGATCCTCCGTACCAAAAAAAAAAAAAAAGTATGGTCTCGGGCTGGGGATTTAGCTCAGTGGTTCCTGTGCCTGCCTCGAAAGTCCAAGGTCCCTAGGGTGATCCTTGGTACCAAAAAAAAAAAAAAAAGTATGGTCTCGAGGTGCATCCATTTACCTAAAAAAATATCTCAAGTTTATCCTTCTTTATGGCAGAGAAGTGCTCCCTTGTATATAAAAATCCCATTTTCTTTATCTGTGTATCTGTTGATAGGCATATGAACTGTTTCCAAGTTTAGCTATTATAAATTGTGCTGCTATAAACATGGGTGTCCATATGTCATTAACAACAATCATTATTCTAAGGAGGGGGAAGCAGGCAGGCTAATGACAGGAGAAGTTGGTTTGCGCTTTGATCTCCAACAGGAGGCTAGGCCCTGGGCCACTGTACTTTAGGGGAGGGTAACTCTCCTGCACCCTCCCTTCCTCCAGCTAATTGTGATGTGGAGGGGAAGAGAGAGAACCATTCCTCCAAGTTGGTCACATTAGCCCTTGGTAACACCCCTGGAAGATGGCGAATCCTGGGGCACAGACCATGTGGTGTCACCAGAGAAGCTGGCCCAGGCGACCTCTGTGGTCAAGCACAGCAGGGCAGTGACAGCCCCTTCGGCTGCAGGCAGAGGTGCCAGGTGACTGCCAGGGTTCAAGAGCAGTCCATCCCCTTTTCTGGGCCCAAGTCAAGCCTGACCCCAGTTGGGGCCCCTCCCCATCCTGACAGTGTCCCAGGAGAGTAGAATTTCAAGATGGAATTAACGTGATTCCTTCATTGCACGAGTGAGAGTTGCTGAGCTCCTGAGGTTATAGACAAAAGGTGCACAGAGGTGCCAGGGGCTCAGTATCCATGGTGCTCTTTGTAAGGATGGGGACTGACCCTGCCGCATTCATCCTTACTGCACTCCTGGGGATGGCCTGTCCAACCCATTTACCAGATGAGCCACTGCCAGGATCCTGCAGCTAAGAGTGGGAATGGGGGCATGGAAGGTGGGTCTGCAGCCTGAGCCAGCTCTGCCCCTGGAACCCTGAATATGGGGCCCTGCTCCCTGTCAAGGATCCTGTGCATTCTGCCCTCCGGGGACAAACCGCCCCTCCCAGCACTTTGAACCAGTCTATTCCCCACATTTTGATTTGATCTCATGGGCCTCCCAGACTGCAGGCTTGTTGGCCGTGTAGGCATTGGGCCCAGGCCAAGTTGAGGCTTCCCACTGAATACACAAGGAAGGACCACCACATGAAGAAGATGCTTCCAAATTCTGGGCAAGCCCAGAGGCAGGCCAGCCCCTACAATATCCTGAATTAAGTAATCAATAAAGCATCATAACTCGTGGCTGGTCCCCCTCTTCCCGTATTAGAATAATGCTACCAATGGGGGAGCAGGTGGGCTAACAGCAGTACTCAGACCAGAGCCCTTAATCTGTCTGGCGAGTTACTGGCTGGGTGTCTCTGAAGGGTCCCAAGGGCAGGGGGCAGAAGCCAGAGGGAACTATGGGGGCATAAGGAGCCAGCAGGAAGCTGGGAAGCTGCATGTGGGGAGCAAGCGATGGGATGCTGGGGTTTGTGCTGTGTACTGGGAAGGCTGATTCTTGCTGAGCCTCCAGTCCCACCCTCAGCACCAGCTGAGCTCGAAACTCCCTGTCCTTATCCAGCTACTGCCTGCTATTGCTAAGGGCTGACCTTGAAAGGGAGCCAGCATGCAGATTACCGTGGAGAAGGAGACTAATGCCCTGTGCCGGACGTGCCCAGAGCATCCCTGATCTAGTGAGACCCCACAGAGTGGGAGGGATGCTGATACAGCCCTATCTCCTACCTTGGCACCTGGTACCAGCCTGCCTGTGTCTCAGCCCAACCCTGTGCAGCCCCAGGAGTTCTGCTGCAGCTCCCAGATGGTGATAATGACCAGAAGTGAAATGAGCTGTGATCTCCAGCCATTCCCACTGCCAAGAACAGGAGGCTCCAGGAATCCACAGATGCTGCCCACACCTCCCACCCCACTGGCAGTCTGGCCTCTTCCTGACTTAAGCTAAACACAGGACCAGGTATGGGCAACTCCACGGGGTTCCTGGAAAGAGGAGCTGTGGCGCAGGAGACTGCTGCTGATTCCTTTGCCCAAAATTGTGTCCTACCGCAGCATCCTTCAAGAGAAATAGAAAGCAGTGCACCTTTGCCATTCTAGACTTCCTAGTGAGTGATTCATATTTTTTTTTAAGGAGAAACTAAAAAACAGGTGAAATTAATTTTAATAACAAAATTTATTTAATTCACTACATCATTCCACCTGTGACCAACAAAACATTGGTAAGATCTGGGAGAGGGTGCTGGGGATTGAACCTAGGACCTCATGCATGCTGAGCTACACCCTCTGCCTGCAGTAAGATATTTTACATTCTTTTTGAAAAATTATTCTAAATTCAATGAGTATTTTATGCTTAGAGTACTTTTCCATTCAAATACTAAATTTTCATTGGAAGTACTTGCTCTGTATTTAGATTTCATAAAATATGTGGTTGAAAAAGTAGGCCCACCCACATTATTCCAAGCTCACTGAAGCTTTTTCAGTGACGGAGTGGGATGTCGGTTTCTGAATATAAATGGAAATGAATTAAAATTAGATGAGCCACACAGCTTCTCCGTCACAACTGCCACATTTAGGGGCTAGCCAAGCACCCGTGTCTGGTGGTGCCGTGCAGGACAGCTCATGGTAGGATGGGGGAGATGGGGCACTGCATGGAGCAAGACAGGTGCTCACCAAGAGCCCTCAAGATGAGGAGGAGGGAGGTGAGAGGGAGAAAGATAGGAGGAGGGAAGAAGGAAGAACAAGAAGGGCAGGGGCCTGGGTTTGGCCTTGACCCCCAGGGGCAGGACATCCACTCTCTTACTGGGGACGTGGACCAGTGACCTCCCTCCTCTGTGGCCCCTGCTGATGGTCTTGGTGCACATGTACACACTGCCCTGGGGGCTTGGTTCTGGGCCCCCACGTCCACCAAATCTTGCTCCTTTGAGGAGAGGATTCTTCACCTGGATGCCCCTGCAGAAGGCCTCAAAGAGTTGGTGGTCTGTACCTGGGTGGGTGGCCTTGACCTGCATCCTTGAGATCAAGGTCATAGTCCCTGTCAGGCGATGAACCAGCAGCCACTTCCCTGGGATGGGGCCAATCCAAAAGCACTTGTAGTGAAGGAATAGGATCCTGTCACACATGGTGACATGGATGGACTCAGAGACCCTAACAGATAAAATCAGCCAGGCCAGAAGGACAATTTCCATGTGTTCTGTCTCCTACATGGAAGCTAAAAAGGTTTTCTGAAAGAGGCAGAGGGAATTGTCATTCCCAGGGGCTGGGGGCTGGGCAAGGGCAGTGAGCAGGTGCAGGTGCTAAGTTCTATGCACAGCAGGGTAACTGTGATCGACAGCAATCACTGGAATATTTCAAAATAGCTTATAGAGAGGTTTTAAATGTTCCCAACACAAAGAAGTGATACATGCATTGTTACCAAGTACTACACTGAATGTTTAGATAAATTTTTATTATAGTAAAAGACATATTACTATTAATTTCCCTCCAAATCCTCTCCCTTGCTTTGAACACACGTATCCCATCCTTGCTGCCACTTTCTGAAGCAGTTCTGGAAGTCTTCTTTCCTGAGAGTCTTTATATGGCTGCCTCTGTGTCCTGAATTGATGATACAAAACATTTAAAGCAATTTCTATCAAATAAAAACATTATGTTGTATCCTCATCCATCATATTGACTTCTGGTTCTTCCCCAAAGTCAAAATGATCATGAAATGGAAACTTTTTGAGTCAATTCAAGACATTGAGGCAGCTAGGACAGGGCCATGAAAGACACGCACAGAAGAAGATTTCCAGAACTGCTTCAGAATGATGGGATGTGTGTTCAAAGTGAGAGGGCATCTTGATGGGGATCCATGGCAATGTGTCTTTTGCTGTAATGACGTTAAATTTAAACATTCATCTTATTTTTTATCATACCATGTATGTCTGGTGATGGATCTTTCGATGGCCCTGATCCAGCCGTTATACACTGTGCACGTCAATGGAAAGGTCACACCAGGGCCCATAAATATGTGCAATTTCTACATGTCCATGAAGAGTAGAAATGTCTCTTAAAATAATTTTTAAAATAAAACAGTTGCAAAAAGAGAGAAAAAAGAAGCACCTTTAGTGTCCTGCCCTACAAGGCAGTGCCTGGGCTAGCCTGGCTTCCATGAGCACAGCACAATCTTTATTCCAGGGCCATGGCCCAGCCTCCCCTCCATAGAGTGGCCTTCTCCCTGATGCCCTAACCCCACAGCCCGGCCTCTGCAGACTCCAGAACCTGGTCTGGCCTGTGGTGGGCTGGGCTCGTGGATCTGGACACCAGGCTTGCATTCCGCCACGTCAGCCTGGTGCTCAGTGCCTGGCAAGGATAAGGAGCTCAGAAGAGGAGTGTGAGGTTGTGTAAATGTCCTGGGGCATGAGGCAGCCTGGCCAACCTCGACCACTTCCCTGTAGCACTGTACCTGGGATGATGGGTCAAGTTGGCTAGAAGGGTGAGATCACCAAAGACCTCGTGTCAAGGTCAGGCTTTGGACAGTCACAGGCAATGAGGAGCCACGGAGGCTCCTATAGTGTAGAAAGATGTGGTCACACTTTGGGGCAAGGAGAAGGTGGGCTTGAGTGTGGGGTAATAGGGACCCCCCCCCATCGCTCTAAGGAGCAGCAGAAGCTGGGTGCTGCCAGGCCCAGAGCCAGAGGCAGGGGCATCTGGAAGGCTGGATGGCTGGACCTGCAAGGGCCTGGAGGCTAACGCTGCAGTCCGGGATGGCTGCCAGGGTGCTGGCCAACTGAGGAGGACCTCGAGGAGGGAAGAGATGGGAGACGAGGAAGGAAGGTATGAGGCCAGAGCTGCCAGCCAGTGTCCCCTGGCTCCAGTCCTGCAGGGAGCAGCTTCTCCGGCCTCCACTCCACCCCAGCGGGGCTCTGTCCAGCCCTGCTCACCGTCAGTGTCATGCTTCCTATCCTGAAGGCCAGCTTCAGTGCTCAGTTTCTCTGGGGAGCCTCTCTAGACCGCACGCCACCTTCTCCAGTCCCCGGATAAAGGGGTCAAAGCCAGACCCAGTGCTCATAGCTGTGTGCCCTGGGTTAAGTGCCCTGCGCCTCAGTTTCCCCAGCTGTACAGAGGAAAACGAAAGTATCTACCCTTGGGTCAGGGGTGGGTGTGAAGGGGTTGGATGTCATTACAGGGTAGTGGCACAGCTAAATGTGATCCTGTGCTGGTCAGCTGGGATGGTAGCTTTCTGGTCTCCGAGTGAAGGGTACCTCACTGGACATTTCTTTGCAATTTCCTGTGAATCTAGAACTCTGAAAGTTCTTTTGTTTTATTTTATTTTATTTTTCCAGTACTGAGGACTGAATCCAGGGCCTTCACATAAGCTACGTCCTCAGCACTTTTCCCCCTTTTTTGAGGTAGAGTCTCCCTAAGTTGCCTGGACTGGACTCAAACTTGTGGTCCTTCTGCCCCAGCCTCCCAGAATGCTGGGATTACAGGCCTGCACCACTACAACTGGTCACAAATGATGCGGGTCTTTTTTGGTTTTGTTTTGTTTGGAGTGCTAGGGATTGAACCCAGGGAATTCACACTGAGCTACATCCCCAGTACTTTTTAATTTTTGAGTGAGGGTCTTGCTGAATTGTCAAGGCTGGGTTCAAACTTGCAATCCTTCTGCCTCATCCTCCCAGAGTACTTGGATTACTAAAGTACCTATGCCATGCTATTGATATGACACACCTATATCTTAAGGTGCTACTGGCCTGTGTTAAGTACTAAACAAAGCTTATCATTGTTACAGCCCAGCATCTGCACACTTGAGAAAGCACAGACTTATTTCCAAAGAATGTGTTAGAAACCTTTTCAGGTAATATGCTCAGTGTGTTATTCTTCAACCTCCAGAAGAAGCCTTTTCAGATAAAATGCTTCTAGGTTTAAAGCAGTGGGTCTAGTTGCTTATTTCTTCCAAAGAATAGCAGGTGTGATATTTCTAAACTGTGTGACTCTGACAGTCCGTGGGTCTACTGTTCCTTAGAGGAGCTGACCTGAAAACAGAGTGGAGGTTTTGGAAATTTGGCCAATGTGCTCTGTAACAAACACAGTATGATCACCCACCCACCACGGTGGCCACTTTCTAGTCTACATCCCTGCCGTGTGGCTGGGTCTGGGCACATGCCTGATGCTTCCATCCATGGCCACTGGTCAGTGCCGGGCAGCAGTGGAGATGAGTCCCCATTTCACATGCTCTGCAGTACGCTCACAGCTGAGGTTCCCAAGCAATAGGTTGAGTTTCTCTTTAGAAAAGAAGGTAGAAGGAGGCACCAGCCATGTACTGGACATCTGTTAGTTTGGGTCTTCAATTCCCCCACAGGCTTGTGTGTTCAGGGCTTGGTCTCCAGCTGGTGGGAGGTGGTGGAACCTTCAGAAGGTAGGGCTGAGTAGAAG
Source organism: Heterocephalus glaber (assembly GCF_000247695.1). The sequence continues at coordinate 1,362,224 of NW_004624928.1, forward strand.
GAACTTAGTTCACTGCAGTTGAGCCCTTGAAGGAAGTATTGGGATCCTGGTCTCTTCCTTTCCTCCCTTGCTTCCTGGCTGTCGTGAGGTACATACCCTTGCCATGATGATGCCACAGGCCCCAAGTGATGGGAGAAAGCTATCACAGACTATGACCTCTGAAACCATGAGCTACATACAGTAAACCTTTCTTTCTTTCCATTGATTATCACAGATATTTTGTCACAGAAATGGAAAGCTGACTAACATATTATCCTGCTGTGTATTGGCTCAACAATTTCCTGAAGCTCCAGTAGTAGACCTTGCATCTGCCTTCTCTAGATGGAGAAACTGAGGCACAAAATGGTCCCTTGCCCAAAATCACATGATTGGTACAGAAAGAGTCCAGATTCCACTCCAGGATGTCACTCTTGGGTGGTGGCCAACAGAAGCTCCAACCAGTGCTGGACACCAGGACCCTGGGACACAGCATAGAGCAGACAAATCTCTCTGAGGGTGATGGTTTCTGAACCAAGAGGGTGATGTGCAGGAGGAGGAGGAGAAGGCCAGCTCAGTGCCAGTGCAGAACAAAGATGTAGATTAAATTCTTTACGAGTGATCTCAGCTGGACTAAATCCTTAGATAAATTAGGATGCGGGAAGGAATGTGGCAGGGGATTAATGGGTGGGGGTGGATGACCCAGGTCACTCTGGGGAACCAAGACCTGGGCCCCCAGGCTCCTCCTCTGGGAGCTTCCAGCTCAGGCACAGGAAGGCATCAGGCTGCTCTTCAGTCGGGTCCAGCTGCTGCAATTGTGGTCCACGTGTCAGCCCAACATCTCCTGGGAGCTGGCTGGGAAATATCAGCTCTGCAGCTGGACCAGTGAAAACATGATCTGTGTTACAGCCATAGGTCCTGGAGATCTGTGTGCATATCAACGTCGCAGTTTCCCAGCCCTGGTCTGTGAGCTCCAGGAGAGAGGAACGAACAGTGCACTCTGAGGCCAATTTCAGTGCTGGTCTATAAGAGGTGCTTGATAAATGAAACCAACACAGGAGCAATAATTCAAAAGCAGGGTGCATTCTGGAAGAGACAGTAGGGAGAGGCAGATAATGCCGAGAGCTGGAGATTGTTCTTGGGCTGCAAATCAGGGTTCGTGGCTCACGC
>NW_004624928.1:1364935-1395796 GCF_000247695.1 Heterocephalus glaber
ATTTTGGGGCTGTTGTTCCAATGTTATATCTCCAAAAAGTCTCTGAACCTGAACAGATATTTATGCTGTGATAGAGGAACCTGGCCTCTCTTCCTCCCTGTATCAGTCTGTTCTGTGTTGCTGTAACAATATACTTGATATCAAGTAACTTCTAAAGAAAAAGGGTTTGTTGGACCCACAGTTTTGGACATTGAGAGTCCATCCCTAAGTGGCCCTATCTGGATTCTGCTGAGGCCCCTTGGTTCTGTCACAACATAGTGGATGGCACCAAGCAGGGACCATGTGCAAGAGGGAGCCATTGCATGGCAAGTCAAGGAGACAGAGAGACGCAGGGACCCAGCTTCCTCCTTCACAACCTATCACTCTCAAGGAACTAACTGACTCCCGAGGGCACTGCAATAATTCCTTCTGAAGGCAATGATGCCCATGACCTGTGACTGAGCCCTACTCTGCACGGCCCCTCCTCATCCCATGGTGGCTGTGATGAAGACAGGCCCTCTATCACCTGTGAGCCCATGGAGGACTCCAACTGTCCCCTCAGGACTATGCAGGAACAGACAGCCACATCCTAGACAAGCTGGCTCTGGTGACAAGCTTCCACTGGGGTGCATCCTCAGGGGTAAATGATTCTGCCTTTTAAAAAATATACCTCAAAAATACTAGTAATCCAGCATTTAGAAAAAACATATTCTTCTGGATTGTCAGAATGTCAGCAATGGAAGCTACAATTTCAGAAAAACTCCAGGTCACTGCGCTTTCTGGGGTTCAACACAACCCTCCTCAGTGTTCTTCTGGTCACTTGACAGCCCAGGGACAGAGTCTGGAAGGCCAGTGCTGGGGAAGGAGGGAGGCAACTGTGCCCAAGACCCACATCCCCCAGGATCTTCCATGTGGCCTCACTCGGATGGGATGTGGATATTTGCAGACACAGTTATCTAAGATGAGGTCACAGTGGATCAGGTGGCCCAGACCAAATGCCTGGTGTCCTTAGGAGAGGAGGAGAGGACACAGAGACATGCAAGGGACAAAGACTATTGAATGCGAGCAGAGGCTGGAGGGATGGTTCTACCAGCCAAGGAATGTTAATGATACAGGGGGAAGAGATGTAACTCCCAATGCTACTAGTTACCTGAGACTCGAGTTCGTGTTGTCTAAAATCAAAGAATGAATTCTAGGAACAACGGAGGTTAAGAGTAGGAAAAATTTATTGAGAGAAAGAAAGCTTCTGTCTAAAAGAGACAGAAGGAGGAATGGAAAGTGGGTTGCCCACGCACCCCACTTTTCAAAGATGTTTTATACAGCAAAGCCATGGGGTGAGGCGGGTACAAAGTGGAACAAAACTATAAGACCCAATGGAAATTTACAAGGTGGGCATGAGGTGGGACAAAACCATGACCAACCAATAAGATTGCAAGTACAGTCACCCAGGTAATATTGAGTAAATGAAGATCCAATGGGGAAACAAGTCACGTAGCAAGCATACAAGGAATGAGCAAGGATTTTTCAATGGAAAGGGATGGGTCAGGGATCTTTCTTGAAAGGTGATTGATACCTATTTAGAATATCAATCACTGCTATTCATCCTAGGGTGTGGTAGTTTTCTCTCCTTTTACAATTCTGGCCTTCAGTGAATGTGTCTTGATTGTCCTCCATGCTGGCTCCTTCTGGGCTGGCCCTATCTAACTGCCTACGTAATTAACTGCCTATGTAATTAACTCACCTATCTGCAATAACTAAGACATGCTGGAAGTGGGCAGAGGCCAGAGACAGGAAGGATCCTGCCCTTCACCTCCGAGGGAGCCCTGCCCGAAACTCCTGATTTCACACTTCCCACCCTCAGCACTCAGGGAGAATGAGCCTCTGTTGCCAAAGCCCCAGCATTGTGGCTGTCTAGCACAGCAGCCTAGACACATTGTAGGCAGGCACAACCCTGCCCTGGGCACTGCCCTTTGCACTGACCTTGGGACGGCCCTGCACCAGGGGCTGAAGCCGAGAGCCTGGCCCCTCCCTCCTCCTTCAGCCACCGTCCTCAGGCACTGTGGTCTGCACAGCCCCACCAGCACACTGGGCCATCTGCTCAGCCTCAGCACCACCCTGACCTCCCGTGCAGCTCCTGGGGCCAAGACCAGCTGGGAAGAAAAGAACCAGAAGCCTGAAGAGCCCAAGGAGGACTGGCTGCTTCCCCTGCTGTGTTTACCACCTGGGAAGGTCATGTTACCTCCCCAAGCCTACTGGCTGGTGTCAGCAATGACCTTTGAAGGTCCCCAGTAGGGACTGCAGATCCAGTAGGGGCTGGCACATAGCAAATGCTCAGAAACCTGTCTTGTTTCACTTTCTGCTGCTGTAACTGAATAGTACAGACTGAGTGATTTATAGAGTAGGGTTTGTTTGGCTTCTGGTTCCAGAGGCTGGAAGTCCAAGGGCATCTGGTCAGGGCTTCTTGCTGCACCATGACACAGCAGGGGTATCTCAAGGTGAGGCACAGCAAGTGTGCCCACCCAGGTCCCTCTGCTTTTCTTAGTCACCAGTGCCATGTGGGGGCCCACCCTCCTGACCCCGTCTAATTAATCCCCCACCTCCAAACACCCTTATGTGGGTTTGGGGATCCACTTTCCAATGGCTTAATTTTGAGGGACACATGCAAATCATAGCTCCCCTTGCCCCAGTACAGGAGGGTGGAAAATCCTAGCACGCTGAGGAAACTCTTTTCCCTTGGGCCCCAGCCAGCTGGACTCTGTGGGGTCTGGGGAGACATTGCAGCAAGGCTGGAGAGGTGGTGGGGGCCAGGGATCCTCACCACACGTCCACAGCCCAGGCCAAGGAGGGTCAGTCTGGAGGCTCTGGTCTTTGGTTCCCACGTCAGGCACAGAATGCCCTCCACAGAAAGCGGGAAAGGAAGAATGAGGGAGACCAGACAGCAGCCCCAGATGTGCGCTGCTGCAGGACCTGGAGCAGCCTGGGAGGCTCTGCCCCAGGAATGTGGAGAGTTCTTTTCTTTCTCCTCTCCAGTAGGAGAAGCCAATCTTCTTTGTCCTGTCAAGGGTCACTTAAGTGGCCCTCTTGGATATGCAAATCAAGGCTAGCCAACAGCCGGGCTCCTGGGCTTTGTGCGGAACAACAGGAACATTTGTGGCCGCAGGTGGTAGGTTTTATTTTTGAGTGGGTTGGCAAAGATTGTGCCTGGGGTGGGGGGTGGGGGGAATTTGTGGACACACACACACACACACACACACACACACACAAATCTTCCAGAAGGAATGAGAAAACACCAACAGTGTTTTCAGGCTTTTTTTTTAGAAATGAACACTCCCTGCACCCTGGGCCCAGCCACACACTGAACAGCACTAGTCTATATTTTATTCTTATGTATAGTGGTTTCTGACAGGTTCTTGTATCTGTTTTTATTTTTCTTCCTGAGTTTCCTGCCCCAGAGCTGCACCCTCTGCTCTATTTCATTCTGTAAAATTCTGGCCAGGACTCACAGAATTGATTTCATGATCCCTGGGGGGTTGGAGTGCAGAGTTCAAGTCCAGAAGGTGCCCCTTGGGGTTTGATGTCCAGGAGTCCGTAGGAGGGACAGCGGCTGCAGGCCATAGACACGTGGCGTAGGGGGTTATGTTACATGGGCAACCTGGTGCTGAGCAGCTGAGGGTTGGGGGCGGGGGGTACTCATCCCTGCATCTGTGCTTTGCACACACAGCCCAAGGCAGCTTCTGCTTGGCAGCCTGTTGGGCTTCAGGAGGGGGCAGAAGTGGCCTGAATCTAAGCCCTCTGGAAACCAGAATCTGAAGCCAGGCTGCTCTGTGCCTTTTTCCCTCCACAAGCAGGTGGCTTTGGGAAGCATGCCCAGGAGTGATCCCTTGGGCCTCCAAGGGATTACTCTCTTCAGAGACTCGCCCAGTCCAGGCCCACACCCTCCCAGCAGCCCTGCTAAGTTCTGCTAAGGCAGAGAGGGCACAGGGCATTGCTCTGCCCTTGCCTTCAGCCCCCGTCATTGTCCAGGTGGAAGACTGAGGCCTTTAAAGATACTGGAGACCCAGATGTCGGCCAAGTGACTCTGGGGTCAGGTCCAGGCAGATGATGGTCTCCGAGCACCAGGGTGTCCAGAGGCCCCCACTGTCCTGATACCTCTCCTGCTCCAACTCCAGGAGCAGCCGGCCCTCCCTCCTTCTCCTCCTCCTCCTCCTCCTCCTCCTCTTCCTCCTGTGGATGGCCTCTCCTCCCAGCCTTGCCACTCAGATGGGCATCCAGGACCACCCTCAAGTCAATGCTGGGCAAGCACTAACCCTCAACATCCCCTGAGGTCCTCCAGGTCTTCCTTAATGTGACAGCAGAGGGAGAGGCTCAGAGGAGGATAGTGAAGTCCTAGAAGAAGCCTAGGATCCTGAGTGACTACACAGACAGCCCCTCTCCTTTGCATGTTGAAGTGTTTATAGGATGAAGCTAAGAGAACTTGGAGTTGTTTGTGGCAGTGCATGTTACCCCACTAACATGCTCAGCTGTCTCATCTGTGAGTTGGGGTGATCGACATGTGACGGAGACACAGCAAGGTACTGGGTAGCCCCCAGTTTGCAGGATGGGGTCCTTGCATAGTGGGCCAGATGCCAGTTGGCCTGGTGCATGGTTAAGCCTGGTCTACTGTGGCATAGGGTGTGGGACCCTGACAGGTGCACAGGCTCTGCCTACTTTATTGTAAGAGCTCTGCATTCTTGCTGTAACTGTAAGATGCACCATTAGGGGTTCAGGGGATGACTGTACATAGAACTGAAGGTGAGAGGGGAACCACACCCTGCAGCCAGACTGCTCAGTTCAAACCTCATCTCGTCCACCTCCTAGCTGTGGGATCCCAGTTACACTTAAACACTTTGTGCCTCAATTTCTCCATCTGTAGAATGGGGATTGCAGGAGGGCTCTTGTGGATATTCATGCATTCATATACAGAGAACACTCAGGCAGCATTTGTTATACAGTAAGTGCTTAGTAGTGCTACCTTTATTACTGAAGCAATGTGCCACTGGGTGCTCCCCTAATGTGCCCAGAGCTCCCGGAAGTGCCCCGCCTAGCCTGGAACTGTCTGCATCTGTCTGCTTATCCATGCCCACTGCCGCCCACTTTCTCAGCTGCATTTCTCCAGGGGTGAGGGAACAAGGAAAGAAAAGCAGAAAGAGCAGGTGGGGGCAGGGGCCCCGGTGCTGCAAGGCTCAGACTGGGACAATGGGCTTTGTAAAATCCCACCCTGGGCAGTCTGGTCAAGTTCAATGGCTTCAGGACACATGAACAGCAGGAAAAATGTAGCCCAAGAATTTCTCTCCAACGATGGTCCAGCCTTCTCTGTGGGAATTTGTGGCGCAGACACATTCCTTCCACAGGCAGCATCCGTGCAGCTGAGGCCCATTGCTGTCCAGCTGGGAGTGGGCATTGCGAGTGTGCCAGGGAACTGGCTCTCCCTGGCAGAGCGCCCAGCCTGCTTTGTGGGCCGACCCCCCCACCCGGGGCATGCCAGCCCCTGTCCAGAATCAAACTGCCCAGACAGTTTTCATACTGCTTCCCCGATTGTCACCCGGCAGTGGGTTCCAGACATCTTGGACAGAATTCCTATCACCGTGGAGTTTTGAACTCACTTCTTTTTCCAAGTCAAGTACTTCCCAGCATAAGAGGAAGCGATTTCCAAAATGCTCCAGAATTCTTTTAAGACACTGTGAATGATGGTGCCCAGGCCAGGTCTGGCTTACCAGCCACTTTTGCCCACAGAGTTGTATTGGAACACAGCCATCCCCACTCAAACAGGCATCGTCTCTGGCAGGACTCCTGCTGCAGGCAAGGGGTGAGTGGGTACAGATGGTGGCTTTGGGGCTTAGACAAGTTTCCTGTCTGCCCCTTAAGAGAAGTTTACCAACTCCTGGTCTAAAACAAAGTGTAGTACATTTGGGTACTAAGTGAGTTACATAGGGGCAAGAAGTCCTAGTGTGAGCAGGGGGAAGAATTCACTGGTAGAGGACTGCTAAAAAAAAAAGCCAAAAAATTTGTAGTGTGTTATTGTTCCACACAGCGACTACAGAAAACTGTACTGTAGAGCTGGGCATCGTGGCACACCCTTGTACTCCCAGCACTCAGGAGACTGAGGCAAGAGAACTGCTGTGATTTTGAGGCCTGTCTGGGCTACACATGGAGTTCAAGGTCAGCCTGAACTACATAGCAAGTCTCTATCTCAAAAAAAAAGAAAAAAAAGCTAGAAGGATTTTGAACATTATCCCCATAAAAAAATCATGAAAGTTATAAAGAGACAGATCTTCAGCTTAATTTAAATGTTGCCTAATGTACACAAGTATTGAGATATTGCACGGTATCCCATTAATATGCATAATTTTTATGTTTTAATGTATCAGTTAAAATAATTTTAAAGTTAAGAAAGACTAAAAAATGTACTACATTCACTTATTCACTTTTAATTCCAATATTCCTTAAAGGATTTGAAATGGCTTCTAATGAGAATACTCAAAATAAAATAATTATAACACAGTAGTAAAACAAATAAAGAGCCTGATAAAAGGCAAGCAAAAGTCGAAAAACAAACCAACAAGCCAAAACACAAATATAAAAATTATTAGAACTTTTATACTTACCAAAAGCAAACTTTAAATTTTTCCTGGAAGCCAAAAGGAAAAAAAAAAAAAAGAGAGAATTAAGTCTCATTAGTGGAAAGAAAAAAAGCATACTCATTCTTTTTTTTGTTGTTTTTGGTTCTGGGGATTGAACTCAGGACCTTGCACCTTCGAGGCAGGCAGTAGTAGAACCACTGAGCTAAATCCCTGGCCCCAAGCATACTCATTCTTTTAGCATCCACAGCTTTTCCTAGCACAAAGCTGTGTGTGGCTTGCTTCAAACATAAAGAATGATATCTACCCTCCCCAGTCATACTTAATCACAGGCAAAAAAGAAACTAAGACAAGAGTCTGTAAGGTGAAGCTGATTTGGGAAGAGGGGCTCTGGCTAGCTCGCTTAACCCAACATCTGGCCAGATGTCTAAATGCAAAGCTGGTGGCTGCCATGCACTGTGGCAGAAGTACACAGAGCCCCTGAAACAGGGTGTAGGTAGGGATCCCCTTTCCCCTTAGGTCCTGAAGATCTGCTTGTTCCAGAACGAAACTAGGAGCTCTGGGGAACACCTCAGCTTGTCACTGATCCCCCCTCCCCCACTTTGCAATGCCTGGCATAGAGCAGACCCCACCAAGAAGTACTTGACATTGAGTGGACTGGACTTCTCCTGAAAAAACGAGGAGGTGGTGTTAAGGCAGAGTCCCTTCTGGTTCCAGAGCTTGTGTGTCTGTGGTGTGTACATATGCATGTGCACAGCATGGAGCCCAACCCCAGGCACTGATGAGGAACCCCATGGAGCTAAGGGAGTGTCAGGGAGATGCTGCTCACCAAGAGGCAGATGCAGTAGTTGGTCCTTAGGATGGTGGCCTGTGGCCAGATGTCGCAGTGCGTACTGTAATCCCAGTACTTGGGAGACTGAGCAGGAGGACTGCAAGTTAGAGCCCAGGATGGGCTCCACCGCAAGACTTTGTCTCAAAAAACAAATGAGAGGGCCAGGGATTTAGCTTAGTGGTGCGGCACCTGCCTCATAAGCGCAAGGTCCTGAGCTCGATCTCTGGTGCCGAAAAACAAAAACAAAAATGAGAAGATGGTCTGTGACTTCATACTGCTTGCGATTCAATCTATTGGGTACCAAATGAGTGATGCTGAGAGTCAGTGCTCCCTGGCAGGAGTCCTGCCCTCCCCTGTAGAGAGGGTGTGATGACTATCACCATGCGGGGCGGGGGGGTGCTGGCAGGAAGATTGAACAAGAGGACAGTGCCTGGAGGTGCTGGTCCGTAGGACAGATGGTTTGTAGTATCTGCAAAGTGTCTTCATCTCCCATCTTCTGGGAGCTACCTAGGCCAGATGCAGGAGCTCTCGGGAGGACACGGGCAGGACTATGAAAAGCTAAGAGCAAGGAGGCATGTGTGCCCATCACCTAGAACTCCATGGGAGTTACCTTTGTTATTATTGGTGTTTTGAGACAGGGTCTCACTATGTAGCCCACACTGTCCTTGAACTTGCAGTGATCCTTCTGCTTCTGCCTTCCAAGTGCTGGGATTACCCGTTCACTGCCACATCTGGCTCAAAATTGTCTTTTTAATCCAAAGTTTCTCTGTAGATCTATGAGCCTTACAACCAAGTAACATCCCATTAGCATGAGCAGGTATTGTTCTTTTCCATCTGAAATATTTATCATAGAATCTTTAAAAATCCAAGATGGGCTGGGTTCCAGTGTGAGCTCATCACTAATTAGCTGTGTGACCATGTGCAAATTACTTCCCTCTCTGTGACTTCATGTCCTCTTTATATAGAAGTAATGATGAACAAATGCACAGAGCTTCTCTGAGCCCTAAGAGAATTACCACCTTCTCAGCCTGGCAGATTGTTAGGACTGGGCAGCATTAGCCATGAACAGGGCTGTGTAGTACTCCTTGTGCTTTAGCTCTGTTGCGTTGTAACTTTACCAAAACCTGACCATTTATTTACTCACCATCTGAGGATCCACTTCCAAGGCAGCCTCACCCACAGGGCTGCAAGTCAGTGCAGTTGCTAGGGTTGTTGACAGGGACCTCAGTCCTCCGTGTAGGCTCTCCACATCCCTAGATTGGGATCTCTGAAGCACGATGGTCTCAGAACAGTCCCATTGGTCATGGCGTGGGCATGGCATTCCCTGAAGACAAAAGTAGAAGCTGCCAAGCCTGCTTAGGACTTGAGTCCAAACTGGCCCAGAGTCACTTTTGCCCCTTTCTGTTGGTTGAAGAAAATCCCAGGCCAACCCAGACTCAAGGGTAGGTGTAAGCATGCTCACTACCCAACTTTGGGTCCCCAGGGACCAGGGAGCAGCAGCAGGCTCTGGGCAGATAAGGCAGCCCCTGCCTCACAGAATAGGTCCAGCCCTCCTCCCTAGTCACCTTGCTCCCTTCCAGCTGAGCTCCCTGTGCCCTGTGGTCTGCTGGGGCTTCGGTACTCCAGGAGCTCTTGTCTCCCCTTCTGAGCAGGCAGCTTGAGCTCAGCTCAAGGTCTTGCAGCCCTGAATGATCCTGACATTTGGGGCTTGTTCAAGACAGTCTATGGGTGTGATCAATTTGGGAGAGCACAGCTATGTTCAAGAAATGTGATTTTTCTTTTCTTTTGTTTCCTTTTCTTTTCTTTTCGGTACCAGGGATTGAACTCAGGACCTTGCGTTTGTGAAGCAGGCACGGTGCCACTGAGCTAAATCCCCAGCCAAGAAATATGATTTTTCAAACAAATTCTGTGCTCAGTATGTAGATTTCCAGTATGTAGCCCCAGACTCTGGAACAAACTTAGGAAATACCATCTACTCATCTATCTACCATTCAACCACCCAGCATCTATCCATCTGTTCGTCTATCCACACATCCATCCAATAATCCAGTTACCCACCCAACCACCCATCTATCAGTTTGCCTACCCATACATCCACCTACCAGTCCATCTATCTATCTACCCATGTGTCCACCATCCACTTGTCTACCCATCCATGCATCCATTCACTGGTCAATACATCCATCTGCCATCCCTCTGGTTCTGCCATTCCCACCTCATTGGCCTCCAGCAAAGTCTCTTCCCTTCCCTAAACTTCAGTTTCTTCCTCTGCAACTGAATCTCATGGTGTCTGCCTGGCAGGGCTGTCCTGTGGTGGGTGGAGGGAGTAATATTTGTGAATTGCTGGGCACAGGGTGGGAAGCCCAGAGTGAATGCAGTTTCCTTTTCCCTTGGGGAAGAGACACAACTAGACAACTATAAAAAGGACAATGTGTGATCAGGAATTTAAGTGTGTGAAACCAAAGGCAGAAAACATTAGAAGCTCTTGCCCTCCTATTTGTTTGCCGGAGCAGCCTTGGGAGTTGATATTTAAAGCCACTTTGAATAGTCCAGTGTCCCAAAATATATTTGAACGGTTCAATGGGGATGTTGACCCTTTATAATAGGCTCATTCGAAAGATTTTGCCTTGCTACTTCCTCTGAGAAAGATAAACAACCGGCCCACAATGGCCACTGTGATGTTTTCTTTTAAATCTTGCTTTCCAAATGTAGGACTTGGCCGTTGGATAATCACCCAGGGGCTGGCTCCCCGCAGATGTGCTCCCTGAACGCAGGGCTCCCGGCTGGAATTCCCGGGGCCTCATTAAGCCCGCTATGACTAAGTGATCTTGCCCTTGCTGAAACTGTTTAGAAGGACTTGGCAGCCGCCAGAAGTCAGGTCTCCCTGCTTTTCCTCAGTTACTCTCGCTCTGACCCCATCTACAAGTCTCGAAGGGAAAACATCTTTCTTTTCGGATCTGCTGCAGGGCAGCCCTGTCTCTCCCCAACCCCATCTGGGTCTTTCTGAGGGGTTAAAGACGAGGGAGCAGAAAACTGTCCCACTGTTGTTAATCTCCCCTTTGAATGAAGACTTAGCTCCTGGGCAAACCTCTTCCCACTCTAAGTCATCAGAGTGCACCCCCTCCCAGTTCACTCTTCAGCTTCACCCTCCTCTGCTCCTTTGCCTGCCTCGGGCCAAGGGATGGTGGTGTGTGTACCCCTCACCCCCCAGGCCACCTCTGTTCTCCAGAAAGTGTAGGGGTGGGGAGGTAGGGAGAAAGTCCCCTGGAAGCTTGAGGCCAGGAACAGGTCCTGGAGACCGGAGGGGTGAGAGAGAACCTGGAACTCAGGACCCTGCTGGAGACAGGTGGGAGGTGGAGCTGAATGATGAGGACATGCACAGGACCCCAGGTTCCACCTCCAACACTTCCAAAAGACAAGCGAAGAACCCTGCTGATATAACATGAGAAGCTATGACGTCTCTCATTTGTTTACACAGTAGTAAGTGAATGGGCCTTCCTTTGACAAAGTGAGACTCAGTATCTCCTGCCACCCAGTTCCCTCCATCCGTCCCAGGATCCACTCTTGGGTCTTGGTTTCCTCCCAAATGTCAGGCCCCAGTGCCTAGACCAGAGCTGGACACAAGTTGAACACTGGGCACATGCTGTGGGTGTGCGTTTTGCATGAGTTCTGTGCGCACATGCATCCCAAAACATTGTGCTGCCTTTTATGAAAAGCACGCTTAGGGGCCGGGGATTTAGCTCAGTGGTTCCCCTGCCTGCCTTGCAAGCAGAAGGATCGGAGTTCAATCCCCGGTACCAAAAAAGAAAAGAAAAGAAAAAAAAAAGCGCACTTGACAGTCCCTTTCCTGAACACTTTGGTGGTTCCATCTTTTTGTAGTTGCAAGCAAGGCTGCAGGAAAGAGCCTGGTGTAGGTTTCCTGGCCAAGGGCCAGCCTTTCTGTGGTTCTGGTTTGTAGCATTCTTAGTTTTAATAGAGCAGCAGATGTTACTCACAACAACCCCACCCTCATGGTAAAAGCTTGTTTGACCAGATCCTCGTCTGCACCTCTGATGCCAGGCACCACTGCCCTGAGCACGGCAACTTGTCAGTTGTGTTCAGTAATTTTGTTCACACACAGGTTTTTTTTTTTTTTTTTATGGTTTTGGGCGGGGGGAGGCGGGGGTACCAGGGATCGAACTTGGGACCTTGCGCTTGCGAGGCAGGCGGCGGAACCACTGAGCTAAATCCCCAGCCAACACACAGGTCTACATGGTTCAACTCATTTCATTCTCACCAGGGCCCAGGGAAGCAGTTTCTGTTATTCCCTCCGTTTCATAGATGGGGACATGATCAGAGTTTAATGCCACCCAGCCTTTCATTGAATTTAATTTGTGCTAAGCGACTTTTCAGGGAGGGGCAGTGACTCGCCCGTCGTGAAAATCCTCCTCCTGCCACCGCACACAGTTGGGCGAGCTGAGTCCTGAGATCAGGGGGCCCTGCGACATTCCCATCTCCAGACCCCGGGTGACTGCTCAGAGTGGCACACCAAGGGCCCCTCACCTAGTGTCCAGCAGAGGCTAGAGGCCGGCCTGGCCCCAGCGCCCTTGAGTCCTCCGGGGGCGGGGGGAGCAGGCGACAACTCGGCCCGCGCAGGAGCGCCCCCTGGCCGAAGCTGGGCTAGCGGCTGTGCGCCCGGAGAGTAACGGGCCGCGGGGAGGGCGGCACAGCCGGAGCCGGGGGGCCGCCCCGCGAGCCCAGATAAAAGCGGAGGCGCTGCGCTGCACGCTCCTAGCGCGGACTCGGGGGCTCCCGAGCCGGCTGGGCCCGGGGCGAAAGCCGGGGGCGCCGGCCGGAGAGTGGCGCAGGCCAAGGCTGCCATGGGGTTGTGCTGCTGCAAGGACTGGCGGGGACACCTGCGAGAGCCCAAAGGTAACTGGCGCGCACGTGCTGGAGACGCGCGCCCTGCGCCCCGGGGATCCGCTCGCCTCCCGTCCCGGTCTCCGCACAGCCCAGTTTTTAGTGGCGCAGGTGCAGCTCCAGAGTCCCCCGTGACTCAAGTTCCTCCTGACTCGGTGTGGGCGGGCGGGGGGCTCGGGCTGTAGGTCTTCCAAGCGCGCGGGGCTGCGTGGCCCGCGAGGGGCCATGTGTCCTCCCCGCTAGCCCGACCACCGGGGTAACAGCGCGGATGTGGGCCCCCTGGCTCAGAGTTTTGCAAAGTCGCGCGGATTTGCGCTCGGGCTGCGTGGATTTGCTCTCGGGCTGCGTGGAATGCAGTGGCTTGGAGCCGGCCCAGGGACGTTGGCGGCGAGGCCCGCCTCTGGGCCGGCTGGAGACTTAACCCTAGCCTAGCTGGTCGTGGGGACGCAGTGGAGCTGCCGTTAAGCCCCAAACCCGCCAGCTTGGGCACGTGTGGCCCTGACTGCCGGGGAGGCTAGGGAGGGCCAGCTGTGTACTTGGGAGTGACCAGGCGGCTCCAAGAGCCCAGCCTCAGAAGCCTGGCCTGCGGTCCTAAGTCAGGGCAGGTGCCACCTCTGAAGAGAGCACCTGGATCCTGATGAAGAAGGGCACAGAAGTGCCAAGTGCACAAGTGGGTGATGGCGAGGCCACACGTGGCTAGGTGGGTGCCACAGAAGGTTTGAGGGAGTAGCTTCCAGCATGGATAACGGTTACATATAGAAGACCTGTTGACAGGGCGTCTGAAGCCCAAGGGAAACAAAATACCATCTTTGGTCAGTCTCTGCAGGCAAAACCAATGGGAAATGTCAACAGTCAGTGCCCCCCATTGTCCCCTTGCACCAGTTTTCTTAGTATTTGATTTTTTGTTTTGTTTTTTTTTTTGAGGCTGTCCCTGAACTCACTACGTAGCCCAGGCTGGCCTCAAACTCGCAGAGATCCTCCTGCCTCAGCCTCCCTGGTGCTAGGATTACAGGCATGTGCCACCATGCCTGGCTCTGGCTCTTAGTATTTGATTTTAAAAGGAAGAGGGGAAGTCTGGGGATTTAGCTCAGTGGTTTCACCACCTGCTGCGCAAGCACAAGGACCCGAGTTCCATCCCGGTACCAAAAAAAAAAGGAAGAGGAGAAAAAAGCATTTTGCTCATGAGGCCTCTGCTGGAGCCACCCTATGGACCTCACTGTCACAGTAGACAGGGCACCAGGGGCCCTGGGACAGGTCAGAGCCCAATGGGGAAGGGTTCACTGGGCACAGGGCCTGAGGAAGCCCCTTGACCTTTTCCCACCCTCCTCAGGGAGAACCTTGCCCAGGGGCAGGGGAGAATCTCCAGTGCCTGAGGGAGGGGGATGACAGGTGTTCTAATCAGAAGGTGCCAGAGGCATTGCCTCCCAGGGTGCTGAATCTCCAGAACCCCCATTGGCCCCACCCATCCAGGTGAGGAATGCCCAGTTTGGCTGTGTTCCTCGGCCAGCCTCCAGCCCAGGGGACAGCTGGCCCAGCAGCCTGAGGGCAGGCACCAGCCTGAAAGGCACCCCCAAAGGTTCTGCAGCCATGGAAATGAGCAGAGGTGGCCATGTCTGGGGGACAGGGACTCATTGGAGTGACAACAGGAGCAGCCAGCATTGTCCCCAGAGGGAGAAGACCCATGTGGCTAGGGCATCCATGGCTCAAGGAAAGCAGATTGTGCTTTTTTTAATGGGAAAGTTTCTAAATGTTCAGGTGCTGTCAACTCTGACACATTTGAATGCATGGGCCTTGTCTGGCCGATAGGGGACCTTTCTGCCCAGCATTCACAGTGAGTCTTGCAATGAATAGGGGCAGGGCATCTTTGACATGGTGCAAATGTGTGTCAGGTGGATCATTGGTTACATGGGTTCCAGACCTCTGCCCTGGGAATCTGCTTTTCTCAGAGCTTATGGCACACTGACCTTTGGGAACGCTTTTAGAACTGCTGTTTTAGACATAATCAATTAGGGCAGTAGTGTGTGTGTGTGTGTGTGTGTGTGTGTGTGTGAGAGAGAGAGAGATATGCTTGCTTAGCTGTTACAAGCCCCCTGCTCACCTGCTAGCTGGCCCGGCCTGTCAGTGTTGCTGACACTCTGGATCCCGGGGGCAGCTTGCTGGGAAGAGGCCAGCTGGCTTGGTCCACCTCATACTACTGTAGCTAAGTGAGCACAGGGCTCCTGCTGCCCCAGGGCCCCTTTATGATGAACAGAGGGCAGGCCCTGGCAGCCCTGGGCTTGTTAGGGCATCTAGCCAAGGCACAGAGGCCCGGAGGCCCAGCAGGAGCCCAGAGCAAGATGGCAGATGGAGGGAAGATAGAGGAAGATGAGGGCATTGCAGGGCTGGGAACACAGGACTGGTTCTGAGGTGTTAACACTGTTGTCACCCCTGGGCCCCTCTCTGGAAGGTTCTGTCTCTCACAGCATCTTCCAAGATGGCCAACAAGCAGCTGCCACCCTGCTTGAGTTTATGTGTTAGCCATTTGTTATGTAGCCACTCACACCAAGCCATATGTAGGGAGAAAAAGTTAGGGAGGGTCTGTTCCCAACATGCTCAGAGCTTGGCCAAGTGGAGAACCAGAGATGTGACATCAGGCTAAGAGGAAACAGCGTAAGCAGGAAGCTAGGGTGCTCTGCATGGACAGGGTGATGGGGTCCCACCTAGCCTGGGGGTTCAGACTGTGAGCAAGGTCTTACAGGACAAGGTGCAGCCCAGGGTAAGGCTCTAGGCCTGCAGAGCTGTGCCAGGGCCCTGTGTGCAGGGAGCTGCAGCCTCAGGCCTGTGCCTGGATGCCCCTCACAGCCTCTCCTCCACTGCTACTGCTTGGGGCCTGCGCTCAGGGATACTCCTTCAACTTGCCTCCAGCTCCACAGCTCCACGTCCAGGCCTGACTTCATTCAACCCCACTCTGGCCACCCTCTCTGCCGTGGTTGTCTGGCGGGTTCTTTGAGCAAGGCCAGTGCAAAGCAGATGGGCCAAATCAGAACCCTCAATCTCACCCTTCTCCTCCCATTTTGTATCACCAAGTCTTGCCAGTGCCTTTGGCAAAATCTTCCCATAATCCTCTGCCAGTCTCCATGCCCTGCCAGCACTCTGGTCTTGGCCACCAGCATCCTGCCTAGACTGACTGCCACAGTGGCCTGCTGACATGCCTTCCCCTGTGGACCCTTGGGTGGGTTCTCCTGCAGCAGCTGAAGTGACCTGTGCAGTCCACCTGACAGGGTGCTCTGCTGCCCAGTGACACTGACAGTCAACTCTCAACACCATGCACTGGGGCCAGGGTGGTCTCCTGCCTCCCTGCACTCCCTGCGCTCCCTCACACCTGGCCTGCTCTGCAGAAGTCGCCTTGTGTCTGCCTTCCCTTCCAAGGCAGTGGGACCCGCTGTGGTCACAGGTGACACTGGGTGTGACATGAGAATGTGTCCCAGACTCTTGGTTCCAGGGACTGTGCTGGGGTGCAGAACTCACTCTGCTTCTGAGAAGCATCCCTCTGTCACCTCTTCCTCATTCAGGCAGCCACCTGTGGGTTTGCAAAACAGGAACCAGACTGAGCCAAGCTTTGGATCCACTTCTTGACCGGGCTGCTCTTCACTTATCTGTTCCTCAGCTTCCTCACCTGCAAGCAGGGATGGGCTTGCAAGCCTGAGAGTTTTCAGAAAGCCCAGTGATCATCCTAGCTCTACCCCTCCTAGAACCTTCCGTTTCTTCCTGTAGAAGTGGGAAGAAAACAAGACTGGATGGGCCCTAAAGTGATCCCAGCACCACTCTGTGCCCCTCACTGTGGAACGAGAACTGGCCCTGCCCGCCTAGACCTGATTCAGAGCCACCCAGCTCAGGTGGTGGTGGGGGAGATAGCTAGGCTAGGTCAGGGTGCCCTTTGGGGCATGTTTACCAGCCCACAGAGCACATTGGCACTGGTGGCCTTTGGGCTGGGAGGGGCAGCTCTTCTGGCCCCGGAGAGGAGCCAGGGCTGAGAAGCCTGAAGTCCCTGACAGAGGTGGTTAAGATGGAAAACCTCTCAGTGGACCTTAGAGTTGAGCTCCTGAAGGAGGGCACAAGAAGTACCAGGAGGCGTCCTCTTCTTGTTAGTCCCTGGGTCCTCACACCTTAGGGGCTCTTCCTTTAGAAGCATTCCAATGAACTGAACCCTGAAACAGCTCCCAGCTACCCTCAGCTCTGTGTAGCAATTCATGTCCTGCATGAATTTATATATTTTGCTGAGCTCTTTCCCCAAATTCTCCATCACTTCATTATTTAAACAGCTTTATTGAGATATATTTCACTACTATAGAACCATCCATCATGAGTGCACAACTCTGCAGTGTTTTGTATGTGCAAGAATTGTGCAACCTTCGCCACAATCAAACTTTGAACTGTTTCCTGACCTCAAAAAAAGCCACTTGCCCATTAGCTATCACTTCCTCATCTTCAGACCCCCTCCTCTCCCCAATCCCGCTCCTTACCTGCAGCTAAACTACTTTCTTGTGGCTTTCTGGGAGTCACTTCTTTAACTGAGCATCATGTTTTCAAGGTTCTTACATGCATGGGTGCTTCATTCCTTTTTATGGCAGAATAATATTCCATAGTGCGACGATACCACATTTTGTTAATCTATTCATCAGCCAATTTGGATTGTATTTTGCTAGCTTTTTTTTTTTTTTTAAGGATTTTTGTGTCTGCACTCATAATTTGGTCTGTAGTTTTCTTACAACACTTTTGTGTTTGGTATGAGAGAAATACTGACAATAGAAGGAATTGGGAACTGCTCCCTCTTCTGGTTTTTGGAAGCATATGAACAACTGGCATTGACTCTTCTTTACACACTTGGCAGAATTCCCCACTCAAGCAACTTAGTCCTGTGATTTTCTTTTTAGAAATGCATAAATTATTAATTAAATCTCTACTCTTGTTAAAAATTTGTTTAGATTTAAACCTCTCTTGCATCGGTTTTGGTAGTTTATGTCTTTTCTGGGAATTTATCTATTTCATCTAAGTTGTCAAGTTTGTTGACAACCAGTTGCTCATATTATTTCCTTATAATCTTTTCTAGTCTAGAAAGTTGGTAGTGATGTCTCCTCTCTCATTTCTAAGGTACTAATCTGAATACTTGCATAGCCACTCTAACTCCCTTTTGGGTAGTGTTTGCCTACTGTATCTTTTCTCATCATTTCATTTTCAAATGTGTCTCTCATGGATAGCATATCATTTGATCATTTAAACAAATTCCATCTGTCATTCTTTGCCTTTTTGTCAGAGTATGTAACCCATTTATATTTAATGTGTGAATTTGTTTTCTATATGTTTATATCATTTTTGTTCTATTTTTTTCATTACTTCCTTTTTTGTGTAGAGTAGCATTTTTCTACTGTATCATTTTAATTTTCTTACTGTTTCTTTATGATATTTTATTTTAGTTCTTTTCCCAGTGGATGTTCTGGGGGTTACAATTATCCTTGTAATTTTAAATTATATAGCTTAACTTACTATTGCCTTTACTTCAGTAGTATGCAGAAACTTTGCTCCAATATAGCTCTGCTCCCTCCTCTTCCTTTGTGCTGTTATTGTCCTATTTTCTTTTTCTTTACTGGGGATCTAACTCAGGTCCTTGCACTTTTGCAGCAGGTGGCGAAACCACTGAGCTAAACCCTCGGCCCTGTCCTATTTTCTTCACATATCACCATAGCTTTCTAAGTAATGCTTTATGAAGTTGCCTGTTGGTGAGGGAAAAGCTACAACAATACATTTGTATTTTTTTTATATCTAACTATGTATATGTTCTTTATTTCTTCACATGGATTTGAGTGGTCATTTATGGTTCTTTTCTTTCACCTGAGAGATTTCCTTTAGGATTTCTTATGGGATAGATCTGCTAGGATAAGAACTGAATACTTTTAGATTGTGTTTATTTGGAGAGGTCTTCATTTCTCCTTCCTTTTTTTTTCTCCTTCCTTTTTGAAGGATGGTTTTGATTGGGATAGAATTCTTGGTTGATAGCTTTTTATTTTTCCTGTTGGCATTTTGAAACATAATCCTACTGCCTTCGGTTGCCATGGTTTCCAATGAGAAGTGAATTGTTAGTTTTATTGAGAATCTCTAGTTCATGAGAGATCATTTTCTTTTGCTTCTTCCAAGATTCTTATCTTTGGACAGCTTGGCTGTGATGCCTGAGGCGAACCTCTGAGTTTATCATTCTTGGAGTTGATTGAGATTTGTGGGTGTATAATGTTTTTCAACAAATTTGGGAAGTTTACAACCATCCTTTGGTTAAAGATCCTTCCACCCTCTTTCTTGGCCCTCTCCTTCCGGAACTCATGTTATGTGTATGTTGGTATAATTGGAGATGTCCCATAGTTTCTGAGGCTCTGTTCACTCGGTTCATATTTTTAAAAACTTTTCCTTCGACTGGACATTTTCAACTTGTGCTCAGGTTTCCTGATTTTTTTCTCCTACCAGCTTAAATCTACTGCTGAGTACCTAAAGTGAATTATTTATTCAGCTGTCATAATTTTTTTTTTATTTTTATGGTGCTGGGGATGAACCCAGGACCTTACATGCTAGGTAAGTGCTCACCACTGAACTACATCTCAACCTCATTATTGCATTTTTGAACTCTGGAATTTATATTTGGTTTCTATTATAATTTCTACCTCTTTATTGATATTCTCTGAGGAGTAAGGTGTCATTGTCATACTTTAATTCCTTACATGAGGTTTCCATTAGTTCTTGGAGCATGTTTATAATAGCTCCCTTGAAGTCTTGGGTAAGTCTTATCAGATCAAGGAAGTTTTGGGTAACTGCTTTTTTTTTCTTGTGTTTGCTTCATACTTCCCTGCTTTTTTGTGTGTTGTCATCTTTAGTTAAAAACTGGACATCGTAGATAATGGAATGGCAATTCAGCAAATCAGATTCACCTTTTTTCCCCAAGGAGTGGTGGTTGTAGCTGTTTGGTGACTTTCCTGGGCTAAATCTGCCCAATCTGTCCCTGATGTGTGTCACCACCAATGAGTATAGGGTCAGCTCGTGATCTGCCAGAGATTCTTAAATGCCTTGAACCAGAAAGTCTTCTTCCCTTTGCCACAAGTGTGTGTGTGTGTGTGTGTGTGTGTGTGTGTGTGTGTGTCGGGGCTCACCCTCCATCTTGGGTAGTTTGTGGCTCTGCTTTCTCCTTCACTTCCTCTTTGGGCAGGCACTC
The DNA here is from genome assembly GCF_000247695.1 of Heterocephalus glaber. The sequence goes on from NW_004624928.1 coordinate 1,384,494, forward strand.
AGTCAGCTGGAGATGGGAGACCGGGACCTCTTGGGTCTTTCTGCACAGGGGCACATGCGTGGTTTTCAAGATCTCCAAGGCAAAGTCAGAGTGTTTCAGAGTTCCCAGGGGTGATGTCCTTCCCCAGCTCTTCTTTGGTGTTCTGGCCAGCTCTCAGGTGCCCTGAGTGGTATCACAGCTCTACTATTAACAAGTTGCTTCTTGATTCCTTTTGACAAATGTCCTGGAAATGGAGCATTTGTCAAAAGGAATCAAGGGGATTTTTCCCACAGATTGAGGTAGGTAGGAGTCGGGGAAAATAATGACCATGCTTTGTAAAGGGGTCTTTTTCAGGGAGCAGCAGATGACAGTGCTCGGTGATGGGGCTTTTCAATAAGCTGGTTTCCACCGGACACGGGAGTAGGTACTCCAGTCTTCTCTTCACAGGACGCTTGTCTGTCACACCTCAGCTTGACCTGGGTGCTAAGGGGCTGTGTGCAATGCAGGAAGCTCGAGCCTCGGTTGGACAGACCTGGTTCTGAGTTTTGGCTGTGTCACTTCCTGGTCACACAGCCTTGAGGATAGTTTCTTTGCTGACCCAAGGAGAGACATGTTTGTCTATAATCAGGATACCGACAGCCTCGCTGGGTTGTGTGGTGCAGAGGAGAATTAAACTGTGTCTGTATATCAGGGTGCCAACATGCAGGAAATGCCCAGGGATGCAAATGAATATTATTTGCCTTGAGGCTTAAAGTGAGACTCTAAAATCAGACAAGGAAGGTATTGTTTTGTTGACGTAGAAAGTGTTGTTTGTTTTGAGACAGATCTCACCAGTATTCCAAGATAACTCCCTCCCCCACCCCATACCGGGCTCGAACTCAGGACTTTGTGCTTGCCAGGCAGGCACAGTGCCACTGAGTTACATCCCTAGCCCCTCCAAAGTAGCTTTGAACTCAATATGTAGCCCAGACTGGCCTAGAACTTGTGATCCTTCTGCCTCAGTCCCCTGAGGGCTGGGATTATAGGTGTGTGCCACCACACCCAGCTTCATACTAGCATTCTAACCCAGCTAACCTAGCCTAACCCCTGACCCAGGCACTTTAGCTATGAGAATCTGCTTACTCTTCATTGCAACCTCAAATACATCCTTCTATCACTCTTGCTTTAGAGATGAGGAGACTGAGGCACGGAGTTTCCTGCCCATGGGCACTCAGGCTAGGATGTCCACCAGGCTGTCTGCCTGAGGTGCATCTGCAACCTGGTTGCATTACTGGTAGAGCTGCCCAGTGACATGTAGGCACTCTCATTGGCAAACAGCAAGGAGGACTCCAAAGTGTGGCAAGAAGAGAGCGTTGCCTGTCACTGCTGAAACTGGGGTGCAGGACAGAGCGCCCCAGTCATAGCCAGTGGGGAGGAGCCAGAGGTCAGGTGCAGATAGAGGCTTCTCCTGTGTGGCTTGGCAGCTAGGTTCCTCTCTGAGCTCCTCCAGGTTTGGGCTGCTGCTCAACCACAGGCTGGTGTTGGGGGAGCTTGGGGCTGTGATGGAATGGGGAAGGGAGGTCCCACCACTGGCCACATAGCAGGCCCTGCAGGAGCTGCCCCCTCCAGGCTCTGACCCATCAGCAGGCTTGGTCACCATCAGTGATATCACAGTGGCCTCTGCCATGTGAGACTATCCCAGTGGGTGCAGAGTGCAAAGGGCTGCATGGGACCCAATGTACTTGTTCTCCAGCCACCCTATTGCACCCACAGGGGCCCTGTGCCTCCTGGAGCCAGACCCCTCCCAGCCCAGGGCTCTGCTGCATGGCCAGGATTCAGATGGCACTCCAGGACAGTGAGGAGGTCAGGACAGGCTGAGATGACCGTGTACACTTAGCCAGCTGTCACCGCCTTGGCCTTCCCAAGGCCACCTCCACATCCCACTGTGGCACCAGATCATTCATGCCTAACCCTGCAGGTACCTTGGACAAGTTGGGAGCTTGATGCTACCGCTGTTCCCAGGGGCCTGGACCCTGCAGAGTGACTACGCAGTCTCAGACAGCACCAGCCTGTGTGGACTGCTTCTGGATGAATGTGGTACTGGGAGACAGTTTGGGATTGGGCAGTTTTGATATAGGACATGAAATATGAAAATATATCTCCCAACCTGTTAGATGTTTGATGCACCAAGTTCGTGTTCTCTAAAATCAAAGAATGAATTCTAGGAACAATGGAGGGTAGGAGTAGGAAAATATTTACTAAGGAGGAAGATATAGCTCCTGAGAGAGACAGGAGGGGACCTCAATGGGTTTCCAGGAACCCCACTTTACAGGGAAATTTTGTAGAGCAGAACCTACATGGGTACAACGTGAGTTACAGCTGTGATGAACCAGTAAGGTTATAAGTATAGTCACTTAGGTAATAGTGATCCAACGGGGAAGCAAGTCACATAGCAAGAGTACATGGAAGGAACAAAGAACTTCTCAGGTGAGTGATGGATCTGGGGGTCTTGGTCACCCAGTAAGGTGACTGATACCTGCCTTCTTTACTAGGCCAGGTGTTGTCACTTATCTCATCCCTTGGGGAAGTATGGTGGCCTGGTCCTTTTGTTGATATCTTGAGGCCTGGCCCCTAACTGCTGTGTCTCTGGCCACAGTTGTGTGTTTTCACCTTTTGTCCTGACTCCCTCCAGGCCTCAGCCCCGTCTGACTGCCTATTATATTTCTATCTAACTTACCCATCTATCATAGTTTCTGCTTCCTCGGTGACTGATGAGGACAGTCAGATTGAAGAGGCCATGTCACTGTCCCAGGACCACACTTGTATGGACAGAGGTCCTTGGGAGTCAAGATGAAAATGTGGGCCACACACAGAGCCTTGGAGTCAGGGTATAAATGCAGCTTTCCACGTCAGCCTGTTATCTGGGAGCTCCTAAAAGTGGCTCTCCAAATAATCATTACTGGGTTCTGGGTTGCTCACCTCTCCTCTGGAGTTGGATTCCAGGCTCTTCTCATCTTGAACAAAGAATTGCATTAAATGAGCAAAAACCAATAGCAAAGTTTATTTGAAAAAGTGAAGAGTGAGGTAGAAATTGGCTCTGCAGGGCAAGTTTGGGTCCGGTAAAAAGGAAAAAGCAAGATAAAAAGATACTGTGGAAAACGCAGATTGGGCTATCGTGAGGAAAGCCACCGATAGCAAGCTCATCCTGGCATCAGTATGCCCTTTGTAGTGTCAAAATCTCCAGGAAACAGCAAGAACTTCTACATATGGGTCTTGAGAGGTGGTGCTGGGATCCCAGGTTCAGGCTGACTTCGGGTCTAGGCCATTCCATTGAAAACCTGCTGGAGTTCTCACCAGAAGTCCATGTGCTGGGCTTTGGGAACTCTTCTTCTGTGTCTGGGATCTTGTAGTTGACAGGTCAGCCTACTTCCCCAGCTAGCTTTGTCACACCCTCATCTATGTCAGGCTTGCCAGGCCCCAGTGGAACCTGAGTTCATGGGACCTGGGTCTCACCCGGGCTGCTGAATGTGGCCTCAGGAGGCTTGTGGCCACATATCAAGGGCAGGGGACAAAGGGATGTGTGGGATGGGGTCTGGGTAGGGGCCAGGCCTGTGGGCCTCTGGAGACACCATACCTTCTAATGTAGAAAGGCCTCAGTGTCATGTCCAGAGTCACTCACCTGCCAGCAGGTCACACTGCCTGCCCTTGCCCAGTTCTGGCTGAGGACCAAGCGAGGTCTTTCCCAAGGAAAAGCTGGGTGAAGGGTGCTCCAGCTATGCACCCCTCTCTCCCATCCTCTAAGATGGAGTCAGCCTGGAGGGGTGAGCTGAGGTCCTTGGAGACCACTGGGCCTGGCTTTTCTTTAATGAGGTTTTTGAAAATCCCAGAGGAGACTGGGGTGTAGCTCAGTGGTACAGCACTTGCCTAGTGTACACGAGACCCTGATTTGGGAGAAAATGAGCTGCCTGAGGCCACAGAGCCAGTCAGATGCTGGGCTGGGCTCCGAGTGCAGGCCCCTGAATCCCCTGGTCCCTGATCAAAGCCATCTGCCTTCTTCTGGGTTTAATCAGCTCTATGCTCAGAGTCTTGGGCCACTTGCAGAGCCTGGGGTCACACACACGCACACACACCACACACACACCCTGTTCCTGATCCTGAGTGTAAGACTTGAGGCCAAGCTGAGGGGGTGGCAGGTAGCCCACAGGCTGGGGACCGCCTTCCATGCCACGTCTAGTTTAGCTGATGACACACAGAGCTGTGGCCTCTGCTCAAAGTGCACAGGCGCTCAAGATCCCTTTTTTCTTTTCCCTCTCTCCTGCTCTCACTCCCTTCCCATTTTCAGTCTGTAAGAGAGATTGAAGCCAGAGCCTTTGCACTGAGCTACATCCCTAGTTCTTTTTTAATTTTTATTTTGAGACAGGATCTCACTAAATTGTCCAGGCTATGCTTGAACTTTCAGTCCTCTTGCCTGAGCCTCGCAGAGTGCTGCGATTACAGGCACAGCCATTACACAGCAAGGCACCTCTTTCCTGCGTGATTCTTGCTCTGTTGGCTCAGACATTTCCCAAGAACCACCAGGGACAAACCTGCTCTCAGAGCCAAGCCTCTGCAGTGTGCTGCAGGCCTCAGCCCTCTCTATTCTCTTCCCAGGCTTCCTGTGCCCTGCTCTTTGGTCTTAGAACTCCATGGCCCTGGCAGCCTCGTAGGGTCCAGAGGGCTCCCTGTGATGCCTGCTACACTCCTCAGCCATAGTTAGGACACATTTTGTGCTTGGAATGTGCTCCTGATTGAATGTATGACCTCCCAGTCACTGAGCACTTCCGGTGCTTCTGGAAGACACAGCAACTCCAGGAGGTAAATACCTCAACCCTCCACCCTGGTGTCCGTGAGGAGGCCACCTTTGACCCTCAAGCAGGTGGACTTCCAAGCCCTGTTCCTTTCTCTTCCCCCAGCTTCTCCAAGTATCAGCATTGATCTTTCTGGGAGAGCTCCAGGTCTTGGCCTGCTTGTGGGGACAGCAGGTCTTTGAGGCTCTTTAGCTGCCTAATAATGATGAGAATTGGGAACATCCTTCCTTCCTGCACCCCCTCCTCCATGACCCTCAGGACATCCTCAGAGCCTGTAAATCCTGAAATCTGGAGCGGCAGGCTCCTCCCTCTATTCAGAGAGTGGACCCCATCCTCCCATAAACCGCTGCAGGATGGGCCGTGTTGCAGGGAGCCCGGAAGAGCCTGAGTCCCCAGCCTCCGGCCCTGGTCTCCGTGAAGTCCCATTGTCCTGGCTGGGCTCCCTGGCCTCACCCTCCTTGCCTGGCAGCCCTCAGGAGCCGGGGGCAGAGGCCCTGGGTAGCGAGCGCTATTTGTAGGTCTTCTGAAAATATCACAGCAGCGCCATTCACAGAGCTGCTGCCGGTCTGTGGGGCGAGGGTGGAACAAAGCTCCGCTGTGTGGCAGGCATGCTGGCCTCTGTCGCAGGGCATCCCCTTGCCTGCTGCCAGAGTGTTGGTCGCACCACTGCAGTTCTGGCCCCGCATGCCTCCTACACACACTGTGGCTCCCATGCTGGCCCAAATGCGTCCCAGCTGCTGGTGGCTGCATGAGTATGGGATTCTGTGCCCCTGCCTTGCTGTCCTTGCTGGGCCCCGTTCCTCACCTCCCACCCAGTGACAGCCCAGGGTGGCCAGGGACCCAGGAAAAGATGGCCTTTCACACCTAGCTTGTCGAGGTTGACAGCAGTGTCACAGCGGTGGCCTTGTGGGCCATGATCCGGCTCACCCAGGCCGGAGCAGGAGGAGACTGCACTGTGTGCGGGGTTGAGCTGGTGACTGTTGACTTTGGGGTTGCTCTTTGCTCCCCAGGTTTAACTTTCTGAGTCCTGGAGTCCCCTGGGTCTCCTCCTGCTGTGGCCAAGGTCAGCGGTCCCCGTCCTTCATCACCTGATCCGCTGGGTCACTGTGCAGGGGAGCTGTGACCAAGTCCTTAGGAACCTCTGCACAGGCCCAAGCTACCCGCAGGGTCAGCTGAACCTGGATTGGCTTTGCTTGGCCCCCTCTCTGCCCTGACTCCGGGCAGGTGAGGCTGCCAGATGCCTGGGTTCTGGCAGACCAAGCTGATGCTGTGATGTCTGTGCTACAGAGAGCCGGCCCTGGAGGCTGACAGCTCTTCTGGCTCTGTGGGTCTAGATCTTCAAAAGAGGATGCCAGCATGGGGAAGGGCCTTGGGGACAGGTCATTCTGTCCCCAGGCTGGGTCTGAGAGGTCCCAAAGCTGAAATATGGAAGCTAACCCACCCTTTGGTAGAATAAACTTGCAGATTTCACTGACTCCCATCACAGGAAGAGAATTCAGGATATGTCAGTAAGAGGTACTAGAAGGATTTATTAGACAGATTTAGGAAGTACTCAAGAGTGTGGTGTGGCCACTCGGGGAAATGAAAGGCATTAGTTCCTGGAACAGGGATGTTTACACTTCTCTTGAAGGAGTGGAAAGGCCAGGAGAAGGCAGCCCACCCCTCAGAAGGTGCCAGCCCCATTCGGCAAGAATGGGCAGTGTGTGTGTATGTGTTTTGTTTATTAGATAATTTAAACCTTCTTTGGATTCTCTCAACCTCACCTTTACTTGAGAATCAGGCTCCAGCTCTTTACTTTCCAGTGAAGCCAATTGATAGACTTTCAGTTTCCCTGAGGAATTTGGGGTGTGCTGGGCCTGGTCAGGAAGGAGCCTAAATGTAAACAAAGAAGGCTGATCTGCCTTGCCTTGGGTGGCTTTGGTGCCTTCTTAAAAGTGCAATTTTTAATTAGGATTTCCTTGACTCCTGTCTCTCTTCTATCCTACCTCAATTCCAGGGAATTTCCCCAAGGTCAACGTCAAGATCATGCCACATGAACCCCACAGCCAGCCGGGGACAGCACTGGACTGACGGCCTCACACAGGCTCAGCTCTAGGTGACCTGGGGCGATTTCCTTGTATAGAAAATGAAACCACAAGGCTCCCCCAGGGCTGTCTTTAGGCTTCAATGTGAGACCATCTAGGCCCTCAGGTCCTGTGACTCTAGGGGATGTCATTCATTGAAACTATAATATGAACGGCTCCCCCTAGAGAGTGCCGTATTTATTTAGCTACTGTGTGAGTGGCTGCTTCGTAGAGCTGTGCTAAGGAGTGGTGCTGGATATCGGTGGACATACTACTTACTTACAGGAGGCAGCTGGTAAGAATAGTTGTTGCTTGTGCTTGTTTGTTTGTAGTGCTGGGGATTAAACTCAGGGCCTCCTGCATGCTAGGCAAGTGCTCTACCACTGAGTGATATCCCTAACCTTTTTAAACTTATTATTCTTCTTTAAAGTTTTGAAATGGATTCTTGCTAAATTGCCCAGCTAGTGTCGAAATTGCAGTCTTCCTTCCTCAGCTTCTGGAGTAGCAGGGGGTCACAGGCTTGCTCCTCTATACCTGGCTTATATTGTTTTTAAAAAACCTGAGCAGCCAGGGATTTAACTCAGTGGTTCCCGCACCTGCGTCGAAAGTGCAAGGTCCCAGAGTTCGATCTCCTGTACAAAAAAAAAACCTGAACAACTTGGGTGAAGAAGAAAGTGTGGGGAGTGCATCAGCTGCAGGCCTGTGCTCCCCACATCTGGGGGAGGCCCCTACATCTGGCTGATCTTAGCAGAACCAGTTTCAAAGGGTCTAAGTGCCAGTGACAGATGAGCGGTGGCCGTGTCACGTTAGGGGTTTCTCTTGTGCCCATTAGTTTCTGAGGCTCTGCAAACATCCTCTGTGCCTGCCCAGTTGGAGAGTGGGCAGCGCTTGGGGTCTGCCCAGCACCCCTTCCCCGAAGCCTCCTGCCCACCCCTCCACCTAGGGCTGGGGGAGGAGCCACCCTGGCCTCAAGAAGACAGAAATGCTTCACCTGGAATTCTGCCTCCCCGGCTCTGAGATCTTCCGGAGGGATCCTGGAGGGAGTGTAGGCAGTTCCAGGAAGTTTTGTGATGCAGAAAGGGGAGAGGGAGACCTCTGGGCTCTGGCCATCTCCATAATAAAGGACCTAAAGGTGGAGACCGCTCCTCTAACCTCCCGTGCTGTCCGCAGCTCCTGGGCCCGCTGGCTCCTGAGGCTTCTTCCTCATCTTTACCCTCCCCATTTGCCCTGATTGCTGAGGGCCCAGGCCACCTCAGTTTCATATTTGTGTCTCCAGTTCCTAATGCAGTGCCTGGTAGGACTCAGGGTCAGACAATGTCTTGGGGAAGTGGGTCCTCAGACACTGTCTCCTAAGTGTCTGCATCTACCACGTGGGGACAAAGCAAACTCCTCAGGTTCCAGATGCTGGCTTCCAAGAACCCACAGTCTGGAACACCAAGGGGCAGGGGTTGGGGTTGAGTCTGACCTTTCCAGCTCCTGGGTGAGTTCTCATGGTTGGGGATCACTGAGTGGGGTGGGGGACACCACCAGCATCTTAAAACATTGCTTATAATTACAGTGGTTTTAGTTTATTTAGTTTAAAATGTACAGTTTCTGGGGCTGGGGATTTAGCTCAGAGGTTTCGCTGCCTGCTGCGCAAGTGCAAGGACCCGAGTTCAATCCCCCCCACACACCAAAAAAAGTACAGTTTCTGGGAGCCTGGGGCCTGCTTGGCCCCACCTCACCCAAGCCTTCTTAACCCCAGTAGGAACAAGTCCTGGACACTGGTGGGGACCTCCTGGCCACCTCCGGGTCCCCCACGCTGAGGTCACTTAGCCATATGCAGGACCCCTCCTGGCTTAGGGTTTTTCTGGTCCTCAAAGTCCACCCTGTCCCCATCCATGGGCCTCCACCGAGGCTGTGTGCGAAATGGGAGCCGGGTCCCTGGTCCTTGGGCTCATCTCTGGGAACCTCAGGCCTGCTTTTCCTCTCTGAGCTCACCCGTGCCTGCCTCTGCTCCCTGTCCCCAGCCCTTGTCCCCCAAGCGTAAGCTCCAGGAGGGGCTCTGCCCAGCGCCAGAGCCAGGCACAGTCCCCGGCACAGTGGGGTCTCAGGAAGCAACTGTGGCTTCTCTGAAGAATTCACCTCCCTCCCTGGCTAATGAGGCCTGGCTGGCCCAGTGCTCCTGAACTGACATCCACCATCCATCTGCCACCTCCTGCCAGTCAGTTTCCTGGAAGGGGGAGTTAAACCCCAGGACCTCCTCTGACCAGGGGATGCTGGGAGCATCCTGCACCCTCTTCATCCCCAGGGCTGGCAACTCATAAGGCAGGACAGAGTCTCTGTGCCCCCAAGCAGTGACCAGCTTGGTCCAGCACCTGTGGGGGGGGGCTCTCCCTCCGGCACTGCTCCTGCGATAGCTTTGTGTATGCCAATCCATCTCCATCTCTGAGTTTGGGGGACTTAGGCTGAGACAGGTGGCGGGAGCGTTCCTGGGAAACAGGGTCCCAGTAGTGACCCAGGTGGACAGGCTCAGGTTATGTGGTCACAGCTCCTCTCCTGGGGCCACACTTCTCCTGTTAACCCAGAGCAAAGAACTCAGGGATGTGGGAGAGGTGCAGGGTCCCCTCAGACCCCAGGAGCTTGGAAGGGAGCTAGGAGGACCTGCACTGGGCATGCACCAAGAAGGTGGCCTGGATGCCGATTTCGGGTCCAAGCCCTACTTCTCCTGGGCCTGGGGAGCTTTGTTCCTGAGCTCAGAGTGCGGTGACAACACCAGGTATGATCCAAGTATGGTGAGTGTTTACTTTTAAAAAATTTATTACAGGAAAGGGTACTGCCATGAATTCCCTTCAAAATTCTCCCCCTCACTTCCAACGCACTCATCCCATTGATCGTGGCACTTTCTGAAGCAGCACTGAAAGTTCTCTTTCATGGACTTCGTTAGTTATGCAGTTGTGGCTGCCTTGATGCCCTGAATCCATTCAAATCTTACCTTTCATGGTCATTTTGAGGTTGGGGGAAAGCCAGAAGTCACACGGTGTCAGATTCCATGAATATAGTCAATGAGATCACAGCATCATATTTTTATTTGATTAACCATTGTTTGATCAGTGAGTGTTGATCATAAAATATAGGGAATGTTTACATTAAAAATTATATTACAGTGAAAGACACATTGCCATTGATCTCCCTCAGAATCTTCCCCTCGCTTTGAAGACATGCATCCTATCATTCTTGGCAACGTGTCTTTAATTGTAATAAATTGTTTTTTAATTGAAACATTCACTGTGTCTTTTGAGCGCCCCTTGTAGTGTGTCCTTCAGAGTTGATGAGCAGTGTGGGGGTGCTGGTCAGGCAGTGCCGTGGTGCTCATGGGGCAGCAGTACCCAGGGTCCCTGTCAGTCTCTCTGATGCTGGCATGGGTTTGTGTCCCCAGCACATGGCAGAGTGTGGCACATGCAGACTCCAGTAAACACTTGAGGGAGGGAGAGTGGGAAAAGGAAGACCGGGAGGGACTCTGGAGGGAGCTGAAGAAGTGCAGGCATTTGAGCTGCAGTCTTGAAGAATGAGTGGGAGCTGACCTGGGGCCCGAAGGAGAGGCTTCTGTTTGGATGACAAAGAGGGCAGAAGTGCATGGCCTATTCCCAGAAGAGGCAGGTGGAGGGCTGCAGGGTTCCTGGTGTGGGAGCAGCTGGAGGGGCCATGGGGGACTTGTCCTGAAGGTCAGAGGGTGGGAGTCTCACAGAGACAAAAAAGCTTCCAGTTGGGGGCCCTCACTTAGCCTCGGCATTCCCCAGCCTACCCCATGCTCCTGTCATTTCTGCAGTTGTCCCTGGGAGAAAGATCCCCATCCCTTGCACCCACACACACATTTCCTGAAGCCCAGCAGACCCGGGCCCTCAGAGGAAGATTCCCCAGCAGCATCTGTTTAAGAAATGAAACTTTGGGCCTGGGATTTAGCTCAGTGGTTTCGTCACCTGCTGCGCAAGTGCAAGGACTCAAGTTCGATCCCCAGTACCAAAAAAAAAAAAAAAAGAAGAAAAAAAACATGTAGAGGATTTACTCATTTAGGAGTATTGAGCACCATGCTTGGCACATTAGGCTCAAAGGATATGTTGGGTCTTTCCATCCAACCTTAAGGCAATATTATTAAAACTTGAATGTCATCTAGCATAGGAATCATCTCAGTTTACATAAGAAGCATTTTTTACTTGAATGTAATGCACACAATTGCAATGCACACAAGGATGTATTTGCAGCTCAAACCTTTGGTAATTCATGTATCACAGTTCAAGTATACTTGACATCAGAGAACACTGAACTTTCATTGGCTTTTTTCTGTAGAAAAATAATACTAAACATGAAAAGACTAGGAAATAGCTGGGTTCTTGAGTTACTTAATAAGATTTGGGAGAACTCAGTTTAACCTAATATTGAGGCTTAAATATGGCAT
>NW_004624928.1:1398095-1412046 GCF_000247695.1 Heterocephalus glaber
ACAATAGCAGATTATTTTTCCTTTACTGTTGTGCTGTGTTTTGTTTTGTTTTGAGACAGGATCTCACTATGTAGTCCAGGCTGGCCTTGAATTTACTATGTATCCCAGGCTGGTCTCATACCAGCAGCAATCCTCCTGCCTCAGCCTCCTGAGTACTGGGATTACAAGCATGTGCTACGATGCCTGGCTTTTCTTTGTCTTGTTTTTACTTAACAGGATATCTGGGAGAAGTTTCCACATCTGGCAATAATCTTTTGGGTTTTTTTTCTTTTTTTTTTGTACCAGGGATCGAACTCGGGTCCTTGCGCTTGCGCAGCAGGCGGCGAAACCACTGAGCTAAATCCCCAGCTCCAATAATCTTATTTTTGTCTTGCTTGTGTTGGTGGTGCTGGAGATCAAATCCAGAGTGGTATGCACACTAAGCACACATTCTAGCACTGAGCAGCCTCCCCAGTCTATTTGTTTGTTTGTTTGTTTATTTATGTATTTATTATTTCCAGTACCTGGAAGCATTGCATTTTATGGATTTGTCTCTCCATCCCGTTTCCCTTTGCCATTTGTCTTTTCACTTTTCCTCGTTTTATATATATATACACATATATTTTTTAAACTTCTCTGTAGTCCCTCTGTCTTTGCGCCCTCTAGTTTTTGAGTGGATCTTCGAAAGGTCTTTAATCCACTCCAAGATTACACAGATGTTCTCCTACGGTTGAGCTTGGTACTTTGATGGTTTCTGTTTGTCAGGAGTTTGGGGTGGGGTGTGACACAACTATCAGCTTGGCTGTTCTCCGGTGGCCCCCAGTTGTCCCTGTCCCATCTGTGAAGTAGCAGTCTTGTCTTTGTTCGCTTGAAATAATGCCTTACCTACATTTCAGACTCCCACGCGCAGCCAGGGCTTCATGCAAGCCACGCGGTTTCAGTTACTGCCTCTCTGTACTCTGATTTCATAATTGCCGGGGCATCATTGTTGTTTTTCTAAAAAGTGCATTTGCTATTTTTGCTTATGATCTTTGGAATCTTAAGAACGTATCAACTTGTCCAGATCAAAAAGAAGTGCTGTTAGTATTTATTGTTTATTGTGGTCACCTGATGGACTGTAGGAGGAACTGGCATCTGTGTGTGTGTGTGTCTGTGTGTGTGTGTGTGTGTGTGATTTGAGCCAGGGTCTCACTGTGTAGCCCAGGCTGTCCGTGAACTCATGGTGATCCTCCTGCCTCAGCCTCCTAAGTGCCAGGATTACAGGTGTGCACCACCATACCTATTGGAACTGGCATCTCTATAAGATTTTGTGTTCCTGCTTCTATGGCCTGCAATTCTGTTTCCTCTAGTTTATCAGTAGGTTGCAATTCTGTGCACTCATTTTGCATCTGCTAAGTGACTAGATTCTTATTGCTTCTAGTGATTTCTTAGTTCATTGGCCTACGTTTTCTGCATATATGAACAGCTAACCAGATAAAGAATAACAGCAGTGGTACCACCACTGCATCCTCTCTTCCTGCTGTTACACTCCTGAATTCTTTCTCTCATCCACCCACACTGATGAGCACTTCTGGACATGACAGCATCACGGGTCACAGTGGATACCTTCAGAGGGCCTGGTTTCTTGCTGCCTGGGGAGCCTCTGTGTAGGGAAGGGTCCTTCCATTCCTCAATAACTCATGATTCTTAGTCAGACGGGTGTGGATTTTGCCAGGTGCCTTTAGGGTTGCCCAGTAGCCCCAGGCTGCAGGTCCTCCAGGTGCCCAGCAAGGCCCCACCCAGACCACCTGCTCCCTGGGGGAAGCCAGCCCTGCACAAGTTGCCCCATCCGAAGCTCTCCTGTCCCAGGTGGCTGCTCCAGTTGCAGGAAGCAGAGAAGCCTAGCTCACCGCTGACCTCTAGATAGCCTGGGAGCCAGAGGAGCAGCTGTGGGACCATATGAGGGACCAGTGCTGTGGCTGGGGGCACAGCTCCCCAACACCCTCCTATCCCCTTCAGCCCTGCTGGCTCTGCTCTCTCTCTGCATGGTCATAAGGTGGCCACAAGTGTCCCACAGCTTGGTGGGGACCTTCTTAGATATAGGGAACCCTCCCAGATGTCCCTGCAGGGCCCCTGTGTCTCCATGGTGGTGTCCCTTAGTCGTAGGGAAGCTATTTTTCATTTCTTTAGAAATTTCCTTTAATGTGCAACAAGCTTTCATTTCTTTTTGTGGCTTCCTAGGCCTCCGTCTCACACATACACCCATGAGCCATCTGTCCTTCTGTGGCCTTGTGGCTGCTTTTGCTGCTCCTCTACATCTGTGCGCTTGCTGAGTTCTGCCACATACTTCATGCCCTCTGTGGCCACTGCCTTTCTTGGGCCAACAAGAGTGTCACATTGGGACCCTGCTTGTCCCGAGCAGATGTGAGTCCCCGAGGACAGGCTGAGGGCAGCAGAGGGCTGCCCCGCCTCTGTGAGCAACTGTACCTAAGTCTCAGCCCCAGGCTGGAGGAGGGGTGGCTTGGGGCCATGCCTCCTCCACGTGAGCCATCCCTGACTCCAGGCTGTGGGGTATCAGTGGCCTTAGGACAGACGGGCACCCAGTGACCTCTGCTCAGGGTCTTCTCTGTTTGCCTAAAGATAAAAGAGACCTTAGCTGCGAATTCCAAAGAGAAAGGGGCAACCAGCAAGGTCTTCACTGCACCACAATGACTTTGTGGCCTGGCCAGTGTGGTCACTACAGGCAGATGGCAGGTAGTAAGGGGCTGTGCCGGTTCTTGTCCTGCTGGGCCAGCCTTGTCCTTTCTTCCCAGCATCCTGGCTTCCCTCTTAGGACACAGAACACAGGGCCTCTGGGGACAACTGATGTTCCCTGCAGGGAGCTTTGTGAGAATTGAGGGCTAATAGCCCTCAGGTTGCATCTCCTTTCTTTGGGGTACACAGACAGCAACCCCCAGGGCAGACACAAGCTGAGCCTGAGGGAAGCTCAGGGACCTGGTGTTTCTGCTGCAAGCAGCCTGAGGCTTCCCCTGCTGATGGCTGTGCTTTCCCTCCCCTTTCCCCTGGAGGGTCAGTGTCTTCTCCGAGGGACAGCCAGGGACACAGCTGCCTGAGCCACGGCCAATGGGGAGGGACGTGTTTGCTGTTACCCCAGGCCTTGCATTGCCAAGTGGCAGGAATTGTGCTGTGTAGGGTACTGGCCAGGTCCGTGGACACAAGACCAGGACTTCCTTGGCTTTATCTCATGTTCCCAAACTTCAGATCTGCTTCCCAGAGGGCTCCATCCTTCCCTCCCCTTCAGATTTATTTGATGGCACAAGTTGAGGGCACAGGAGAGCCTGGCCCTGGAGCAGCTGGCTGTCTCACTCTGTTGGGCTCCCCACACCTTCTTCACCTGCCTTGGCCTTCTGTGTCTCTGTGACCTGTGTCTAAATGGCAGAGCTGAGTGCCAGCCTCCAGTCCTCTCTGGCAGAGGCAAAGGTGGGAAAAGTCTCCCAGGAACTGGCCTGCTGCTGTGCCATCAGGAGGAGGCAGAGCCATTAGCATCAGAAACAGCACTCAGCATCCTGATGCCCTCTGGAAGTGCTGAGCATAAGCCTCTTGCCTTTCTGTTAATCTCTCCAAGGAGGCTGGCCCTGTGACACCCCAGTGATAGACAGGAGCTGTTAGCACCTCAGAGGTCACTGTGGGCAGCTTCTCCTGGACAGGTGCTGGCAGCTGGGCAGAAATGTCCTCAGGACAGGTGCTGGGCTGGGCAAGGGAGCTGACTTCCACTTGCCTGTCTTTGACCAGGGAGTGGAGGAAATGTGGGCAGGGTAGCAGCTAATGTCCATAGCAGCTCAGTTTCTGTCCTGGGGCTGGGGTGTGGCTCTTGGCAGAGCACTTGCCTAGCATGTGTGAGGCCCTGGGTTCCAGCCTAGCATCACAAGGGAGGAAGTCCTGATGGTGTCACTCCCCAGCAGGATGACCTTCCTGGAGCCCTGCTGTCCTGCCTCTTTGTGACACAGAGGGAAATGCCAACCTTAGGTAGTAGGAGGGCACCTCCATGCAGCCCACACAGATATGTTGCCCAGGGCCTAGTTTCTTCACGTCTCTCACCTTCACCAGAACTGGGGGTCAGATCCTTTGCTGATGAGGAAACAAAATATAAAGAAGCAGCTCTCAGCCTGTATCCCTGGCACTGAGCCAGTGTGTCCTGCACTTGCAGTTAGCTGGCTGCCACCTGTATTCGTGGGCCTCTGTCAGCCCAGGAGGGAAAGCAGCCCTGCCTGGTGTTGGGAGACCAGGATGGATCAATGGATGCACCCCATACCCAGGGTTGGGGTGCATGGCAAGGGGCATGCAGAAGGCTAGGATCCACCTTGTGTGGAGATTTCTGTGGCTCCCCGTCTCCCTCCCTCCAGGGACTGAAAACCCTGGGGATCCCCCAGTTCTTCCGTGCCTCACCCTGGACATTCCCAGCCTTCAGCAGGCAGAGAAATGCAGAAGTCCCAGGACAAACAAAAGGCCCAGGGCAGAGCACACTGGTGGAGACCTTGCCTGACACTGTCCCCAGCCCAGTCCCTTGGGCCACCCTCCTCCCAAATGCACCATGCCCTTCTGCCCTGCCAAGCACCTGAAGAGGATCAGGCATCCACCCTGGGGTAAGTGGGCAGCCGAGGTCCCAGGCAAGCTTCGAGGATGCAGGGGTGAGGAGTAGGGGTGCTGGACAGGAGAGCAGCACTTGACAGGTTAGTGGCACTCGCTCACTCCAAGTGAATAAGAGGATCTTGTGAGAGAAGGAGGAGGACCTGGGGGATGCAGAGGGGCAGTGTCCCTGGGATTCTGTGCAGACTTCAACAGGCTGGCTCCTCAGAGCTGGCCACACACAGATGCTGGAGGGTGTCTGTTTTCCCCAACACACACCATCTCCTGGGGGCATGGTGGGCAGAACAGTGGCCCCCAAAGACAAAGCACCCCCCACCACAGTCCCACACCATCCATGAGTTGCCCATTACTGCAGCCACCAGCAAGCAGCTCCTGAGACATAGAACATGGCTGGTTCTGCCTGAGATGCATTTCTTTTTTTTGTTTATTTTTTGGTACCGGGGATCAAACTCGGGACATTGGGCTTATGAGGCAGGTGGCAGAACCACTGAGCTAAATCCCCAGCCCCTGAGGTGCACTTCTAATGCTGCATATATACCAAGTGACTCAGTACAAACATGAAAAATACTCAATAATTTTCTGTTGATTCCATGTTGAAACTAATTATACTATTTTGAAAATATTGGCATAAACAAAAAATGTTATTAAAATAATTACAGCTGGGGCTGGGGCTGGGGCTGTGTAGCTCAGTGGTAGTGCACCTGCTTAGCATGTGTAAGGCCATGGGTTCAAACCCCAGAACCACTAACACTAATGGTGATGATGATGATGACAACGATGATAACACTTGTTTCATTTTACTTTTTTTTAATTTTTTGGTGATACTAGGAATTGAACCCAAAGCCTTTGCACTGAGATATATTCCCAGCCTTTGTGTGTGTGTTTGTATGTATGTGTGTGAGTATGTGTGAAAGAGTCTCAGAAAGTCACTAAATTGTCCAAGCTGACTTTGAACTTTCAGTTCTTTTGCCTCAGCCTGCCAGAGTGCTGGGATTACAGGTGTGTGCCTTAACTCCCGGCTTCATTTTCCTTCTTTGTCACATAATCAAGACTGCACAAGTAGTTCACCTGTCTCCATTTGACCACCATGCTGTAGGAAGCTGGCTCCCTACACCTGGCCTTCACCCTGGGGTCCTGCTATGAGCTCCCTGCTCCCTGGGCAGACAACAGAAGGACAGCGGGCACTGAGTCTAATCACAGGCCGTTGCTGCTGCCACTTTTAAATGGTCTTTTTGAAAAAATGTTTTCCTTAAATGCTGGTAGGGTAGGGCTGGGTCAGGTAACCCTTTTGCAAAGTGCTATCAGAATGAAAGCTCTCTCATCTGACCCGCATGGACCCATGGTTTAGAGAAGGCATCCACGCATATCATGTGCTCCTCTTTTCTTAGTATTTGCATGGAGAAGTTGAAAGCCAGTTCTCATCTTGGGCCCCTTAGGACCTGCTGCATCTGAGAGCCACCTCCTGTCCCCCAAAACCTCTCCCTTAGGTGGAAAGGGGAACTGGGCATAAAAGGAAGTTCTGAAGTTCAGGAGTGGGAAGGGAGGCACTGGCTGGGCTGGAGCCCTACTAGCTCCAACCCCTGGGCTGGTGTCTGCCACAAGCCACAGGTGGAAGCAGTGGATGCAGCTGGCATTGGGGCAGAGCCAGCCTGCCTGGGTCATGGCTCAGAGTCACCTAGGACCACTGTTCAGCTATAGTTTGGATATGTCTCTAAGCATCCCTGGGCTTTGGTTTCCTTTCCTCTGGAATGGGGTAATGACACCTCTTCCTTTCTGATTCTGAGTGCTCAGACTTCTGATGCCCTCTTTTGGCCAGTACTGTGCCTGGGTGCAGTGTGAGCACCTCAGGGGTACTGTTATGGCAGGGCAGGTGAATAGCATAAATAACCATGATGTGTGTGTGTGTGTGTGTGTGTGTGTGTGTGTGTGTGTGCATTTGACCCCAGAAAAATGCTATGCAAAACAAAGGCTAGACAGGAGCCTGGGAAGTGGTGGGTGAGGTCTGGTAAAGTTTAGCAGCGTGGTCAGGGAAGGCTCCCCAAGAAGGTGATCTACAGGAAAGGTCTGAGGAGGAGGAGGCACAGCAAGTGGGTAACAGATGTAGAGAGCAGAAGGGAGCTGGGCATGCTTAGAAAATGGCAAAATGCAAAGCAAGGGTGGCCAGGAATGAAAGCTTGGGAGAAGGACAAGCCAGCCTTGAGACTTGAGGAACCCAGGGAGCACTGAGAGGTGTGGGAGCTGGTTTGGGTCTTAACCGTGTCACTATGGCTGCCGTATGAAGACTAGATCTTAGGAGGGAAGGGAGGGAACCTGAGTCCATGCTGGTCCTCCAGCTGAGAAAGGACAGTGGCCTGGACTGGGAGAAAGTGATCTGATTTGGAATATATTTTGAATTTGCCTGCTGTATGTGGAGATGATGAGAGAGCCACACAGAGGACGGGTCTGAGTTTGACTGGAGTCACTGCAGATGAGCCCACCAGAGGAGAATGTGGATGAGGTGGCCCCCTGCTGTCCGCCTTAGCACCTGGTTGCCCACACCAAGATGGGACACAGGAAGGAGCTACCCTGATAGAAGAGGCGGGAATCACTTTGGGGCCATGCTGTGCCTGTGGGTTGTCACGTGACTGTAGCGAACCTGAGGCAGTTTTGCTCCCCAGGAGCGCTTGGCAATTTATCGCCGCAGTTTTGGTTGTTATATCCTAGGAGCCAGGGACGGGCTACTGCTACTGTATCTAGCAGGTCAAGGCTGGGATAGACCATTGTGTTATGAACAGGGCATCCCCACCACCCATGAAGAGCCCTCTTGCCCAAAATGGCAGCAGTGCGAGGCTGAGAGACCCTGCTTACCCTTTATTTGACTGAGGATGATGATAAAAGTGAACACTGGGGTTCAGAGCTAGGGGCACATCCCCTTCACTCCCCAACGCGACAGCTGCCTTCATCATCTTCCTCCTGCAGATGCCTGATTCTGGTGCCCAGGAAGTCAGGCGCCTCTGCCCCCATGGTGGAGGTCAGGGTGGGCACTGCCCTGGAGGGTATTGGTGTCCAGGGTATGTAGTCAGGTGGGAAGGCTACACAGTGGCCACACGGACTGCTTTAAAAAAGAAAAGGGAAAGACAAAGAATCACAATCACAGGCCTGTCTCTCATGATGAATTTCTTTCAGAAATATTTGCTGTTGTATTTATTTTCTCTAACAAAATGCTAATCTCAGTCTTTCATAAGCAGTAGAGGAAAAGGTGGGCATAGACAGTTGAAGGCTGTAATTAATCCCAGGTTTAATAATTAATCACTTCCCTTGACCTCTTGTTGCAAAGATGGTTTTCAGTTGAAAAAAGAGAATGTGTTCACAGTAAACAAACCTGGCTTTGCATCCCAACCCCTCTGCTTGTTTGTTTGTAGCTGTTTAACTTCTCTGGGACTCAGTTTCTGCATCTGCAAAGTGGGCTTAGTAATGATCTGTCAGGATTTATTAAGGCTATCACTGTGTGTTGATCACCTCATGTAGCTCTTCACATGTAGGGCCCCTGAGATGTGGGGGTATGACTTTCACTTCTGCACAGGATGACCAAACAGGGACTGCTTTATATTCCCACCTGAAACAATGAAGAAAAAGAAAGAAAAGGGAAAAAAAGGACAAAATGCTTTTAAGATACTGGACGTGACAGTGGAGGACCCCCAGGAGAAGGGCAGACAAGAAGAGGTACATGTGCCTCAGTACTGACCTGAGGGAATTCCTAGGCTGGGGTGCAGGAAGGGAAGCCCACTGGACTCTTGGGTTGAGGACACAGAATGGAGTCTGGGGAGACCAGAGCCCTAGAGCTTGCAGGATGGAATACTCAAGAGGAAAGAGGTCCCAGAGAGAAACTCTGGCTGGAGAAAGAACCACTAGAAAGGACTAAACAGAGCCCTCCCCAACACAGGGCAGGGAATAGTACAGTACCTGCTCCTGCCTGCCAGGATGGAAGATGGCATTGCTCATAGGAATTGGAGAGAACGAATAGAAGGCTTTTCTCTCAGGAAAAGCATCCTTCCTGGAGGATCCCGGGAGAATCCTTTCTCTCCAGCTCTCCAACTTCTAGAAGCTGCCCACCTTCCTCAGCTCTTCCCCACCTGCCTCCTCTGCCTTCAAGGCCAATGTGACAGGTCACGTGCTTATCACATTGTGTCTCTCTCCTTCCGCAACTGCTTCTCTCTAATTCCTCTCCTGCCTCCCTCTTCCCCCTTTTTTGAGGGGTTGGGGTGGGGGTGGGGGTTGGTACTGGGAATTGAACACAAGGTTTTTGCACTGAGATCCATCCCCAGCATTTTTTTATTCTTTAATTTGAAACCAGGTTTTACTAAGTTTCTCAGGCCAGAAGAATATTGACTATTTAAGTACAAATAATCGAAGTGTACTTTGGGACACATAAGGGTATATAACAGCATACAGGAAGAGGGTGACATACCCCAAGGTAGACTGTAGTAAGTAAAGATGCAAACCCTAAAGCAGTCACTACAGCATGGGGCGGGGAGAGGCGCGAGAGATTGATTTTTACTAATAAGTCAACAACAAAGGAGACAGAATGAAATCACAAAATAAAATAACTCAAGGCATAGAAGAAAAGAATAGTTGGGAAAAATGGCAAATAAAAGACAGACCTAAACCCAAGGCATGCCAATAATCACATTATAAATCAAGCTTATCAGATTGGATTAAAAAGGAAGTCCAAACTTATGCCTGACAAGAAATGCACTTACAATATAAAGATGTAAATACCTTAAAAGTAAAAGGATGGGGAAAGACATGCCATACTGACACTAATCAGAAGGCTGAAGTAACTTTGTAGCAAAAATTTCCGAACAAAGGATGTTATTCCAGATAAAGAGGCCAATTCATAAGCAAAAAAGGGTTTCACCAACATAACAATCCTAAATATGCTTCTAATGGCAGTTTCCAACTACATGAGGCAAAAACTGATAGAAATGCAAGGAGACATAGACAAATCCAAGGTTTTAATTGCAGATTTTAATACCCTTTGCCTAGAACAACTAGGCAGAAAATCAATAAAGATACTGAAGATTTGAACAAAATGATCTAGCTAGACCTAATTGACATTTATAGGGTCCTCCACCCAAGCACAGCACCATGACTTTTCCCTGTGATACGGCTTGTGTCTAGATGTCCCCTCAAAGCCCATGCAGTCATAGGTAGGGCTTTTCAGAGGTGGCTGGATCTAGAGTGTGTGATGGTGGGATTGATTCATGGTGCAATGCTAGGCTCAAGGACACTAGGATTAAGGGTGTGAGTGCTACCCACCCTAAGTAGCCTGGATAATATACAAGGGATAGAAAGAGCTGTGGTTGTCCCTTGTTTGCTTTGCTACCTTCTGCCCACCATAAACTGTTTCTTCTCTGAGATACCTGTCTGCCAGGGCACCCTGCCTTGGAGCTAGCCCACTATGGACTCAAACCTCCACAAATTGTGACTAAATAAACCTTTCCTCTCTTGTGGGTATTAGATATTTTGTCTCAGCACCGAGAAAAGTTACTAGGAGACTCCGTGTGCATAGAGCAGCTGCGAAGATAGACCACACAGTGGACCAAAACCAAGTTTTAAAAAGGATTCAAGCCCTTTGTTCTCTTACCACAATAGAATTAAATTAGAAATCAGTATCAGGAAGATTTCTGAAAAGTACCCTCAGATTTGGAAACTACACATTTGTGAGTAGCCTATAGGTCAAAGAAAAAATTCAGAGGGAAATGAGAAAATATTTTGAACTAAAATGAAAGTACACCATACCAAAAATTTGGGGATGTTCCAAGGTGGTATTTGGGGGGCTGACTATAGCACTAAACCCTATGACAAACAAGAAGAAGACCAGATTAACACAAAGTAAGCAGAGGAAAATAAGTAATAAGTAGTAAGAGTGGAAATCAATGAAATAGAACACAGGATGGCCAACCACAGACCGCAGGCTGGCTACCTGTTTTGTAAATTAAATTTACAACAACAAAGCCAGGCCCTTTCGTTGACAAATGGTCTACACGTACTTTATTTTTTATTTTTATTTTTTATTAAATTCTTTTATTGGTACATTGTAGGTAGACAACACAATTACATTTCTCATTGGGAATTGTACCTTTACATAATGCATCTTGGTTCTTATTTTTTCCCCATCCCTAGCCCTCCCTTCACCCCCTCCACCCTTCCCTATTTACAAAGACTTTATTTCCATTTTTTCCATTTCTCAGCAGTTTTCCTTTCCCTTCTTTCCTTTCCCCTGCCCCTCCCACGACCCCTACCCCTTTGGACCTTTTCTTCCTATTTTACATTTTCGATTATTCATTCTAATAATTG
Source organism: Heterocephalus glaber (assembly GCF_000247695.1). Next base: position 1,409,040 of record NW_004624928.1, read on the forward strand.
GTACATTTTAGGTATACAATATAATGACATTCATCATTGGAAATTTGCACCTTTACATAGTCTCTCTTGGTTCTTATTTTTCACCCTTGCCCAGCCCTCCCTTCAACCCCTCCATTCCTCCCTATTTACAAAGATTTTGTTCCTGTTTTTCCATTTTCTCATATTATTCCCATTCCCTTCTATCCTTTCCTCTAGCCCTCCCACTTCCTTCCCCTTTGCCCCTTTTCTTCCTATGTGAAATAGGAAGAAAAGGGTCTACACATACTTTAGCACTTTTTTTTGCAGAGTAGAAAAATTATGATAGAGATTACCTGGCCTAAAAACCTAAGATAATTGCCATGTGGCCCTTTATAATACGTTTATCAACAACAAAGTGGGGAAAACAAAAAGGCTGTTGTTTTTAGATCAATAAAAATGACAAATCTCTAACAAGACTGATCAGGGGAAAAAAGGAGGAGAAAAAAAGCAAATTACCAAATTGCTATTTTTTCCATATCTAAAAAGTCATAAAACTAGAAATTCCTCAGATATAAAAGGAGGATAAAAGGATGGTAAACAACTTTAGGCCAATGTGTTCAGTAACTCAGATGAAACAGAAAAGACAGGGCCGGGGATTTAGTTCAGTGGTTTCGCCGCCTGCTGCACAAGCGCAAGGACCCGAGTTCGATTCACAGTACCAAAAAAAAAGAAAAAAAAAGAACCAAAGTTTGCTCCTGAAGAATAAACTTATTAGAGGACACTTAATTTGTTGTTAACCAGCCCCTCCCCTCAAAAAAAACCCTCCTGGCCCCAGTGGCTGCACTGATGAATTCTACCAAATGCTTAAGAAAGAAATAATAGAAACCCTATACAACTCTGAAAAAATGGAAAAGGAAGGAATCCTTCACTAGTTATTCTGTTAGGCCAGCAGCACCCCAAAACCAAAGGCAGAAAAAGACATTACGGGAAAAGAGACCAAAGCTTATTACTCTTGAGTAGAGAAGTCCTTAATAAAACTGAATTCAGCATTCTATGAAGAGGATAATATATCATTGTCATTGTGATTTGTCCTAGGAATAGAAGATTGCTTTCACATCAATGTACAGTGATACTTCGGTTCACAAACTTATTGTTCCACAATTCTGGGGAAAATGGCTACCATCATATTTATTAAATGATGTGGAGTTCACAAATGGAAGCAAAAAATTTTGCCTTTTTCTGTCTGAAAGCCCCTGAAACAGAAGCATTTGTGAGCTGAGGCATTACTATAATTCAGCATAGTACCATGCTGAAAAAAATTGTGTGATTATTTCAGTCAATGTAGAAAAGGCATTTGACAAATCCAACATCTACTGCTGAGTAAAGCTCTCAAATAACATTTCTAGTTTCGAGACTAGAAGGAACTTCCTCAAACTGATAAAGGACATCTACAGACACCTTGCAGTGGATGTAATTAAAGATGAGAATCCGAATGCTTTTGTCACAAATCTGGAATGACGCAAGCATGCTCATTCTCGCCAACATTGTACGTGTGTTGTTGTTTTTTGGTACTAGGGATCGAACTCGGGACCTTGCACTTTCGAGGCAGACACCATAACCACTGAGCTAAATCCCCAGCCCTCGCCAACATTGTATTCAATGTCAATCTCACTAGTCTGTGCGATTAGACAGAAAGTAAATAGAAGCTACCCAGACTGGAAAAGAAGGAGTAAAACTCTTCTTATTTGGGAGGCGCTGGCAAGCAGAAAGAGAAAGAGTAGGCTTTTCGGAATAGGTACAGGAACATCCACATGCAGAAGAATGAACTTCAGTTCAGACCTTGGACCAGGCACAACTCGCGAATTTTAAAATGAGAAATTCAAGATAAGGTCCAAAAGGGAGTTCTAAGGGTAGAGGAGGGGCGGTGATGAACCCCTGGTGCAGGGTCTCCAGGTCCTTTTCTTCTCAGCAAGCGAGCATCTTGAGACCCTTGTCTAGAAATCTTTCCGGCTTCCTCTCCCCAGTGTCCCCAGTGCGGTGTCGTCTTTGGCTCCCCATTTGCAATAGCTTTGCCCTACTCTGCCCCGGCTCCCTGGCCTCCCAGCCTCACTCAGGCACCTGTGGCCAGCATCACCCCTTCCTCCCAGGCTCCTTCCTCCAGGAAGCTCCTGGGCAGCCTGGCCTCACCTCACCCTGTGGAGGGTGGGTGGCTGAGAGACCAGAGCCAGGACCTAGAAGCAAGAACAGTATTATCCAGCAAGAACAGTATTATCTGTGCCTCGGTTTCCTGGTTTGTAAACTGCAGGTGGTGGGCAGGCAGTGAAGCCCAATGTTAGAGGCATGAATGGTGTGGAGTTTGAGGGGGAAGTGCCAGCATGTGGCAGTGCCCAGGAAGCACTGATGTCTGGGCTCCATCGCTGGGCTCAAGCTCCCACAGGGACCAGCCTGGGTCTCGGGGAGCCCACTATGTCCCACTTGGGAACTCGACCCACCAGCAGATGCTCCTGGATGGGATCTTCAGTTATGGCACCTCATCAGGGACTAGTGGGTTGCAGCTTATGGGCCTGGAGGGTGGCTGCAGAGACAGATGCCTTCCTACCAGCCCATCCAGCTGCACGTTGAGTTCAGCAGAAGTGGTCCACAGACGTTTTGAAGATGCTTGCAGATGCAGAGCCACACAACTGCTGGCAGGGAGATGGCTCCGGGTGGTGTCTGCTGCCTCAGCACCAATGCCCAGCTGCATGTGGGCACAGGGGGCAGTGCTGGTTGCTGGGCTCCCTTCAGGTTTAATGTCCAGGCTCTGTAATGCTCTTATCTTCGGGAAATCTGCTTTCTCCTTCAGGATGGGGCACAGGGCTGGGGGAAATCACTCCAAGGACATAGTGACAGTGAACTGTGCCTTTGAGGTCGGTGACATTGATCTACAACAAAGCCTGTAATGAGGCTACTGTGGCTGAGCCAGCCTGAAATCTGGATCTTTTTTTCTGATAGTGCTCTAAGATGCTTTTCATCATTTCTGTTTTGATATAAAAAATAGCAAAGTAGGGCC
>NW_004624928.1:1412446-1474420 GCF_000247695.1 Heterocephalus glaber
GGAGAAGGCTCCAGCAGCCGGCCCTGAGGCGCTCCTGCTCATGGCCAGCTCCAGGAGGGACATGGAGGACTGGGTGCAGGCCATCCGCCGGGTCATCTGGGCCCCACAGGGTGGAGGTATTGCCCATAGCTCACGTGCCCACCCTGTAGAACCCTTGTGTAAAGGTAATCTCACCCCTTCCTCCCTCAGCCCACCAGGTCCTTGCTGGGGACTTGCTGGCCGTGTCCTTGACATGTGACACAGCCTGACCCCTCGGCTGCAGCCCTCAGGTCACACCTCACACCCTGTACCCAGCTGGCCCTGCAGGAGACATCAGGCCTGCTGTGCAGATGCTGTGCACTGTGCCTGGCTTTCAAGACGTTGCCGCCCCAGGTCTGGTTCCCTGCCGCCACACAGGGACCCTGCCCTGCCTGCACACCACCACACCCGCCCCCCATCCCTGATCTGAAAACTGTGCTTGCTCTTGACTTGATTCTTCCTTTATTCAAAAATGCATATGTGTGTGTGTGTGTGTGTGTGTGTGTGTGTTTATAGTGCCTAAATCATGCGAGGCTAGTGGTGAGCAAGGCAGGCCATGCCTCTTCCCTCTTCTCTGGGAGGGAGATACCTGTAGACACACACTGTATCCTGTGACATCCAGGTGTGAAGACACAGGGAAGCCAAGCGAAAGCTCACTGGGAGGCAGGGGGATGATTCTGGCTTAAGGAAATGCCCAGGGAACCCAGCAGCATAGGGACCACAGGTGCAAAGACCCTGAGGTAGGAATTGAGCTGGGGAGAGAGGGGGGCGGGTGGCTGGGCCTTGGGCATAGCCAACTCTTTCAGCAAGTTTGCTATAAAGGGAAGGAGTAATGGGCCACAGAGGCTAGGGGTGACAGGTACAGATGCAGAAATCAACAAAACCCTAATGCACAGAATCCAGCTGTATATAAAAGATTACAGGGCTGGGTGGAGCTCAGTGGTAGAGAGAGCACTTGCCCAGCCTGTGAGGCCCTGGGTTCATCCCCAGCAGTACACACACACACACACACACACACACACACACACATTGTGTACCATGATCAAATGAGTCATCCCAGGAACTCCAGGGTGATTTTAAACATCTGCAAATCAATTAATGCAATCCATCAATAGAATAAAGGACAAAAATCATATGACTATGTCAGTAGACTCCAAAAAACTGTCTGATAGAATCCAGCACTCTTGGAATAGAAGAGAATTTAACCTGATAAAGAGCACCTACAAAATCCCATAGATATTCAAGCCAGGTGTGGTGGTACATGCCTGTAATCCCAGCACTCAGGAGACTGAGGCAGGAGGATTGCAGTGAATCAGAGGCCAGCCTGGGCTACAGTAGTGGGCTTAAGGCCAGTTTGGACTACATAGCGAGACTCTATTTCAAAAAACCAAAACAAAACAAAAATCCCACAGATACTTAATCAAGGAAGAATGGCAGATTTTCCTTCCAGACCAGGACAAAGACAGGGACACTCACCCTCATTACTTCCTTTCAGTGATGCTCTGGAGATTCTAGCAGGACAGTTAAGAAAGATGGTGAAACAAAGTACACCAGGTTGGAGAGGGAGACATAAAATTTCCCTATTTGCAGTTAACATGATCTTAAATGTATTAAAAATCCCCAGAAATCCACTAAAAAACAAGTAGAGCTAATAAAAAAATCTCGACAAGGCTGTAAGGTACAAGACCAATGCGCACAAATCAATTGTATTTGCATAGCAGCAATGAACAAAATGAAAACAAAACCAAGAAACTTTCATTTATGACAGCATCAAAAAGAGTAAGATACTGAGGGACAAACTTAACAAAGGAAGGGCAGAACTTACACTCTAAAATGACAAAGCCCTGTTGAAACTAAAGGAGACCTAAAGAGGTGGAAAGACAGCCCGCCTTCCTGGGTTAGAGGACTTAGCCAGGTGCAAATCCTAGCACTGTGGGAGGCTGAGCCTGGAGGATCACAAGTTCCAGCCCAACCTGTGCAACTTAGAGACTTAGGGAGACTGTCTCAAAATAAAACAGTAAAAAGGAGCTAGAGATGTAGGTCAGTGGGAAGGTCTTGGGTTCTATCCCCAGTACCAACAGAAAAAAAAAAAAAAAGAGTTGCTATTAAGAGAGCAACACTCCCAGTCTGATCTGCAGACTTCTGTGCTGTGTCGGGTGGTGCCTCATGCCCGCTCTGTGACAGTGATGGGTCCCCAGGCTGTTTCAGCAATGACAGTGACCCTGTGTGTGTGCTGGTCCAGAGAGGGCTGCGAGCCTCGAAGCCTGGTGCCTTGCCACCTGCCTTGCCAGGTTCGGGGATAGCACAGGCTTTGGTCTGACTGTGGTCTGACGCTGCTGCCTGCTCATTGTGTGACCCTGGGTATACCACTTCTCCTCTCGGTGCCTGCAGGTCCTTGTTGGCAAAATGAGAATAGTGTCTGCTCTGCAGGATTATCCTGAGTGTGGAGACAGAGAAAGGATGCCAAGTGCTCAGCCCTCCCTGGATGCTAAATGGTCCTCATTCAGTCATGGGCATCTGCCAGGTGCAGCAGGGCATAGTGGGGAAGGAGACACACAGAGCTTCTGTTCTCCTCCCCGGGAGGGCAGGCGGAAGCTCAGGCAGCTGTTCTGGATGGTGCAGGAGACTCAGGGTCACCCACAGAAAGGCCTGGAAAAGCCGAATGCTAGCTGGGAGTGGTGGTGCATGCCTGTAGTCCCAACACTCCAGGAGGCTGAGGCAGGAGCATTGTACCTAGGCAATTTAGCAAGAACCTATTGAATAATTTTAAAATGGGGGTGAGGTGGGGATGTAGCTTGGTGTGAAGGCCCTGGGTACAACTCCCAGGACCATCTCTGAAAAAGCCAAATGCAGGCCCCAGCCAGGATAATGACTGATTCTTGGGGCAGGGCTGGCCTGGGGGGCACATTCTGGGCATTGCTGGGTTTAGGAGGTTTGTATCCAGAGAAGCACAGTGGGGAGAGAGAACTAATGAGAGTGACATTCAGACTCCCAAGTTGTTTTTTAAATCTGAGCATCTTCTATTTCATTACTTTTTACTGTGGTAAAATGCACACTCCCAAAAATGTCACATGTCAACAGTTTTTAAATGTGCAGCCAGCACCACCCTGCTCTGTGCAGATATACACACTTCCTCCCTCCGCCCAGTGCCCGAGCCTGCTCCTAGCCACCGCCACCTACTCTGCCCCTGGCTGCTCCAGGGACCGTGCAGAAGTGGAATTATGTAGTGTTTGTTTCTGGTGCCTGGCTTTTATTATTATTATTATTATTTTTTGGTATCAGGGATCAAACTCGGGACCTTGTGCTTGTGTGGCAGGCGCTGGAACCACTGTGCTAAATCCCCGGCCCCTATGGTGCCTGGCTTTTGTCTCTTGGCCCGATGCTCTTGAGGCCCCTCCTCCTTATAGTGGGTATCAGGATTTCTTTCCTTTTTAAAGGTTGAATGATGTTGCATCCACAGTACTCATCACCGTGCGTCTGTTTATCCCTTGAGGGACACTTGGGTCACCTCCATCTTTGGGCTGCTGTGCATAATGCCCTTCTGAACATGGGTGTCAGAGTCCCTGCTCTCAGTTCTTTGGGGCACATGCCCAGAAGTGGGGTTTCTGCTTGAATGTTTCATTGTCTTGAGGACTTGCACAACCATTTTCCCTGTGGCTGGGCCATTTTACACCCCAACCAGTGCCCAGGTTCTGGCTTCCTTACCTTTTCCCAGCCAGCAACCTCTGCTTCTTGTTTTTGTTTTGATAATAGCATCTTCAGGGTATGAATTGGTGCCACTGTTCAGACATGTGTTGGACTGGTGACAGCATGCCAGGAGGGTGGCAGGCAGACACTTGATGGGGTTGGAGATGGGCCGTGAGTATAGTATATAGGGATCCCAAGTGTGGCTTTCCAAGAGCTCCACCTTCCTGTGAGGTGCTGCGGCTCAGGGGGGAGGTGTGCATTGTCCTCACCATCGTGGGTAGTGAAGGTACTCCTCAGTCCCACTGGATTTGGGTCTGTGGGAGTAGGGGACTTCTGCTGGGCTGGATTTGCAATGCTGTGGATCATGAAGCCAGCGGAGGTAGGAACCTGGGGGTCCTGGGGAGCCTGGGGTGGGGTCAGCAACCGTCCCAAGGTGCATGGCAGCTCTCTGCTTCCAAGAGTGGGCACTGTGGAGTACAGTCCGCCTCTCTCAGGGCCTAGAGTGAGCGCGCTGGGCTGGGGAGTGAGGGAAGCCAGGCAGCAGGCCCACAGGGGTCCCCAGAGCCCCGCCTCTCCTCACTTTCCTCGGACCCCAGGTTGCTGACATTGTGTGGGGAGGGAGGCTCCCTGAGGTCTCAGAGTTGGACAAGCCCAGCCCTGGACCACTGGGAGGGGCCCAAGGCAGTACTGTTTGTGGGCAGGCAACAGTTTTAGAGTGACATCTCCAGAGGAAACCTTAGCACCACACTTGACTCAGTGTGGACGGTGGCTATTCAAGCTTAGTGCCCAGGGGACCACTCCTCCCCGCTGCCGCTTGATCCTCATCGAAGCCCTGCAGGGCAACTCCAGATCCTGTGAAGGGCAACCTGCTGAAACAGCAGACCTGACACTCAACTTTGGCCCACCGCCCCATGGGCAGCACAGCTAAGCCCACAGCTGGTGGCAGGAGGACAGAGGCCAGATCAGCTCCTCATCCAAAGAGCAGCTCACAGTGGTGCAGGCTCAGGGTGTGGCTGCTTACCTGCCCAGCACCCCTCACTGCGTTCTCGGGTCCCTGCCCTCTGCTATGGGGTGGTGCATGGCTCCAGGGCTGCATGGCTGCCCTTTGTGCTGCATGAGCCCAGGTCCCAGGGACAGAGGAGTCTTGGTTTTATCACTGCTGAGCCATGGGTGGGCAGAGCACCAGGGATGCCCAGGATCCCTCCTTACTGTACACCAGCACCTACACCCAGCCCCTAGGGACCAGGCTTTGTATTCCCTGGGGCTGACAGACCTGTGCAGCCAGTTCCCTCGGATTCCCTTAGAAAGTAGACAGCACTGGGGACACCCCAGGGACTTGTCCTGGTCATAGTGAGTGGGGCACTGTTGCAACATCCAGGTCTGTGGGAGCCTGGGGCCTAGCAAGGGACAATGGTGGATGGAGAGCATGACGCAGGGTGGCCTTGGTCTCCTGGGCCTGGGGTCGCTGGCTCTCAACTGGTTCAGGCACCTTAGAGGACTTCAGCCCTCTAGATGATCGAGAGTGATAGCCAGGTCTAGAGGTGGGTGGTGAGTGGCCTGACAACCCACACCAGGGCCGAGAGCAGGGTGGCCGCCTCCGAGTGGGCTGTCCTAGGTGCTCCTGCCAGGCAGACCTCAGTGCTGCAGCCTCTAGTCAGGAAGTGCATGGGGTGGGGGCATCAAAACCCAGGGTGGAGGCTGTCTCTGAGGTCCCCAGCCCCAGTCCCAGCCCTGGGCTGCTGCACACACAGCTCAGAGGTAGCCAAGCTGAAGTGGTCCTTAGGCTGTTCCACTGCCCACCTGTGCCCCCATCTGCAAGCCACCCGAGCTGGGCAAGGCCCAGACTTCTCCTGGGGCTCATCTGAGCCTTCAGAGTGCTTGGCAGCTACAGACCTCCATCTGTCTGGGGCTCCCTAGAGACAGACAAGTTTTGCTCAGTGACCACACACTAGGGGAAACTGAGGCTTGGAGAGACAAAAAACAAGCCAGCACCAGAGCCTGCCTGCCCACTGAGAAGTGCCGAGTACCCCACCTGCCAAGTGCCCCAACAGTCCTCGGAGCCTCTCTTTCAACATGGTCAGGACTGCCTGAGGCTTTTCTGGTGGTTGAGGCAGGACACTCCCTGGCTAGTGCCCCTCAGCTGTGAACTGTCCTCCCCTTCCATTTCCCTGAACTCTGCCCCACCCCACATTCAGCAGCAGAGCCTGGACTATGGGTGTCACTGTCCTGGGAACCACAGGAATTCAAGGGGGACCAAAAAGCTCAGTAATCAAGACATATATGTCCTTGTAATATTTTTACAAATGATAATTAACGTAAAAATATCTGGGGGATTAGGTTCTATTGCTAACTACTGAGCAGCTTGAATCAGCACAGTTACCCTTCCAGATGTGGAGGTCAGGGGTTGGACCAGTGTTCTCCGAGCTCAGGTCCAGGGTCAACAATGGGTCTGGGCTCCTCTGAAGATCCCAGGAGGTCCTGCCCACCTGCTCCGCTTTCTACAGCGCTGTGTTCCTCCCCTCTCCCCGTGCTGTCCTCAGTAGCCTCCTCCCTCATGTAGTTTATGTCCCTCTGCCTCTTCTTAGTACCAGAGAGAACACTGGCCACCCAGTGGTCCAGGACTAGCTGTCCGCCCTGAGCCTCGCCACAGCTCCAAGTTCCTCCTACTGTGCCAGGCACTAGGACGTGGACATTTGGGCGAGGGCCATTGTTCAGAGCCCACGGCACGAAACACAAAATGCCCAGATTTGCACTGAGGTCCAGGTGTCTGGGAGGGCTGAGGTTGGTGAGGGGTAGTCCTCAGGGTGTATTCTGGTGCCGGGCTGAACCTCGCTTGGTCTGACATTTTGATATTTTGTTTACCATGAGGTTTTTTGCATTCACTTTTATTCTTAAAAACACTGCCTTAAGTTATCCATCTTGGTTAGTGGGGTTTGAGGTATCCCTTACATTTTGCTTTCGGGAGCACCTCCCTCACCTCTCCCCGGCCCAGGTCCTGCTGAGTAAGAGCAAGAAGCGTGCCTCACCTTGCCCACTCACTTGTGGCCACCCCCACCCTTCACAGGCCCTGGGCTCCCCCAGCACGCCCCTTGCAGTGTGCTGGGCAGTCTGCACCCTCCATGCCAGCTGTTTCAGGCCCAGACCCCTAACCCTAGTTCTCACCACCCTGGAAATGAGACTGTGGGCTCTTCTCAGAATCTACCCCTAGAAGAACACAGGCCTTGCAGAAGGACAATCCGGGTGTGAATGAAGATCGGCCACTTACCCTCTGTGTGGCCTCTTGGCCTCAGCTGCCTTCTCTGAAATGGGGATGTCCATGAATACTTTTCAGGGGTGCCCAGGGAGGTGAGGTCAAATCGCACACGCTGGCCCTGGCCCTAGGGTGCTGGCCCTAGGCAGACCGAGCTGTGGACCGTCTGGTCCCGGCGCCCCTAGGCCGGCTGACTCAGCGCGGTTGCCTAACCTCTGGGCCGCCCCGCACACCTGCCCCGGGGCGGGCGAGGCTGAGTTCCAGGAGCTTGGCGAACAGGATCCAGGGTCCCTGGCTGCGAGGAGCCGAGGAGCCGGGGAGCGAGAAGGCGGCAACTGCGCAGGGAGAGCACAGCACTGGCTTCCGGCGGCCTCGCGTTGGAGCAGACCTCCCCCCACCCCGCGCCCCTCTGCACCGGGCCGCTGCTGCCGCCTCTGCGGGCAAGACGCTACCTGCCGCGTGCCGGGCATTCCAGCGCCGCACCCCCGCGCCGCCCGCGCTGCCCCTCGCCGCCCGCGCCATGGGCTTGATGCCGGCTGCGCGGGGCTCCTCCCGGGCCCGCGTCTGCCCGAGGCCGCCCTGCTGCCTGCCCGCCTGCTGCGCTCCCGCCTCCCCAGGTAGGGCCTGGGGGGCGCGGGCCGGGTTGCTGGGCTGCCTGGCCCCCGAGGCGGGCAGGACCCCTCCAGTCTCCTGTCGGGGTGGGTGGGCTACTTTCAAGAGGCGATCAGACCCCGGCAAGGAGGGCAGACTCGCGAGGGGTCAGTCCCCATCTCCCACCACCGCGGGCCGGCGTAGGAAGGGAACACAAACTGTGACCCAGAGCCTAGTATCTCCCCCTGGGCCTCAGAAAACCACCACCTGGTGGAGAGGATCCCCTGTACATGGGGCCTAGCCGTCCATACCCGCCCCCACGCCCTCTGTTTCACAGGGGAGGGTGAGGAAGCAGGGAGGGATCCAGGTGGGATTTATGTTCGCAGTGCACAATGCCCAGGCTGTGCGGTATCCAGGCAGAGCCTGTGGAGTGACAGAGACAGCTGTGGGACCGTCCCTCCGTGCATGAGTCCACAAAGGTGGGGTGGATGGCTGGAGACTGGTGGGTGTCCTGACCCAGGGTGGGGAGGATTGAGGCCAGGAGGAAAACCGGAATCATCCTGCTTTGTGGCTCCCTGAGGAGTGTGGGCTCTGCAGCCTCCCAGCCACCGCCACCACAGAGAGCCCAGGCAGGCAGATGGCCCAGCCCAACTGCCTACTCAGCCTGGATTCACTCCAAAGGGAATCCCAGTGCCTCCTTTTCCTGCTGGGCCTGGGCGGCCTCCCCAGGTGGCCTTGAAGGGGCCCTGTGTGGAGCTCATATGCAGCCCTGTACAGTGGCAGAGGCTCAGGTCACCCGGGATGCAGGTGACAGCCAGGCCTGTGGCTCCTTAAGCCTGCTCCACCTTCCTGGAGAGGGGAGCCAGCAGGGGATGGCTGCTGGGCAGAGACTGAGCCCACCTGTAGGTTCAGCCCCAAAGGGGCAGCCCTGCCAGTTTCCTTCAGGTGCTTTATGCAGTGTGGGCTGGGTTCTGGAGGAACCGCAGCCTGCTGGCGTGGCCAGCAACCTGATCCAGCAGACCTGCTGAGCCAGGTGTTGGCAGGAGGGCTGGGGAGCTCCACTGGGAGGGGTTCTCCCTACAGCCTGGGTAGCTAGAGTGCTAGCCTCTTGGTTGTGTCAACCCTATGTCAAGGCTCTGGAGCAGGGTGGCTAGGCTTACCCAACAAGTCCCAAGGGGCAGCAGCTTCCTCTCCTGGCCAGCACTGCCACCTCTGCTACCTGTCCAGGTGGCCCAGCCAAACCTGGTCCTGGGGACTGGCTCTGAGAAATGATGGGGACACATGGGCTTGCTTAGGTGTCTGCGCACCAGTGTGGGCAGCAAGGGTGGCCTGGGACATCCTCTGCACCTGCAGCCAGAGCACCTGGCCCGAACTTTGACCCTGCTACAGGCGAGGAGGACATGGGCACTATCTCCTACCCTACTGCCTTGGTTTGCTCCCCTGAACAGCCAAGGTAGTGTTGGTGATGGTCATAGTCCTAGAGTTACCATACCGTGTGTGACTCGAAGTGGACAGCATGGTGTGCCAGTGACCTCACCATACTTCCTTACATGCATGTGCACCTGCACATGTAAGCCTACGTGCATACTGTGAACACACATGTGCACATACGTGAACATAGCCCAAGTGCAGGGCACAGGTCCACTTGTGTGCACAGTGCACACGCCAGCCCCGGTGGCATCTGCTAGTGCTCACTCTGATGGCACATGGATGTTCTTCCAGAAGGGGAGTTTCCCTCCCCCGATTCTGTGGGCTTTGTCTTTGGGTCTAGCAGTGGGAGGAGCCTGATGAGTCCTGCTGTATGCCGGGCACCATATTAGGGACCGATCTTTTTGGGGGGGATGGAACCCAGGGTCTTGTGCATGCTCGGCAGGTGTGTACCACTGACTTGCATTGCAGGAGCCAGACTGATGTATCCAGAGAAGTGACGTAGCTGCTAGAGGACAAATGCACGCCAACTGCATCCTCAGAGGCCACATGGACAATATGGAGCTTGGGCATTGTGCCCTTGGCACACCCCAGGTCTCCGCATTGTGGGTTGGAGCTATGCCTGGCATCACAGAACGGGTTCCTTTCCTCCTGCTGCCCAGTGATGGGGTACAGAGCTGTGCCAGTCTCAGCTCCTTCCCCTCCACCTGGGCTGTGAGGAACCTATGGAGCCAGTCGCACATGTAGTGTGTGTTTCCTCAGCCAGAACTTCCTCAGGCCTCTTCCTCTCGCTGTTTTCTTCTATCACTCCTTTGCTGCTGTGTCCTGCCTAAATCCTCCATAAATGTTGGGATTACAGGAGTGCACCACTGTACCTGGCTACCCAGAGCTTTTTTATTTTACACAACTGAAAATCGGTCCCCATTAACCCTGTTCCTCGTCCCCAGTGTCTCTGATTTCCGCCAGTCTGGTGGAATCTTGCCGGATGTACTTGCCCTTTTGTGAATGTGAATGGCTGTCTTTTTGTAACATCCTTGGGTTTCGTCGGCATTGTGGCATCTGTCAGAACCTCTTGACCCTTAAACCTGCTTGTTCTGTTATGTAGACCTGACACTGTTACTCATCCACCCTGGACATTGTTGTGAGCAGTGCTGCTGCACATACGGGGTGCAGGGACCTCTTGGGCCCCTGCTTTCAGTTCTTATCCCCAAAGTGGCACTGCTGGTATATCTGGCACATACTTAGTATATGTACTAAGTTGTTTTAGGGCACCACCCTGCTGGACTCCACAAAGGCTGTGCTATGTTTTTTCTATTTTTGGCAGGAGCAGTGTGGCTCTGACTGGATTCCTTAGTAAGCAGGGATGCTGCGTCACGATGGTGTTGTCTGCATTCATGCACCATCCCTGTTGCCCACGAGCTACACACCTGCGTCCTTATTGCACACCGTGCTCTTGGGGGCTGCAGGCTTGGATGTGGTTGGGGGTGTCAGTGCTCCTGTGAGGGGTAACTGTAAACCCATCACCAGTCACCAAGTTCATGAGGCATGCTCCCTGGGGCTGTTGGCTCCCAGCTTGGATGGGATCTGCAGGCCCCCATGCCAGTCTTGTCTGGTCCAGGGTCCTGGGGCTGCCCCAATATATGTCCTCCAGTTTCTAATGTGTTTCCCCAGGAAGAACCTCCTCTGGCCCTGACAGCCCTCTGTTGTCCCTGCTGCCTGTCTCCTGCCACCGGCTGGGTGGTGGAAGGCATGACCAGCCCCTCTCTGTGCCAGGGATCTTTGGGCAGCGGCTGGAGGACACGGTCTACCAAGAGCGGAAGTATGGCTCCCGACTGGCCCCAATGTTGGTGGAGCAGTGTGTGGACTTCATCCGGGAGCGCGGGCTTGCTGAGGAGGGGCTTTTTCGCCTGCCTGGCCAGGCCGACCTGGTGCGAGGCCTGCAGGACTCCTTCGACTGTGGCCAGAAGCCACTCTTCGACAGGTGAGCTGTGGAGCTGGGCAAGTGGTACCCAGGAAGCCTGGGCACTCCATGGACACTAACTGCTTGCACTGGTGGGCATCTCAGCCCTCCCAGGGCACAGAGCCATGGGTCCCCTCGGGGATGATGCCAGGCACAAGCAGGAGAGAAGAGAGGCATCTGCTGACCGCCGGCCTAGACAAATTTAGGCACGGTTGCACCCAGGACTTGCTGAAGTCTGTCTTTTGGCCCTGCCTCCATCAGTGGCAAGATGGCACAGCCGCTTGGTTCCCTCTCCACTTGCCAGGGTCTGTGCCCACCCTAACCCATCTCCGGGGCTTACCCACATACTAGGTGCTGCCCCCTATCATAGGCTACTGCATTTACAGCCCAGGGCAGAGGCTGCGGGGAGCTGCAGCTGCTTAGGGGTCTCTTTTCCCTGGTACCTTGGGAAGCTCTGTCCTAACCCTGGCTCTCAGTGAGCTGTGGTGCACTCTGAACATTTGCTAGCCAGGCCTCTCCTGTTCTGTGCTCATGGGGTCTGGTGTAGGATTGGAGATGGCTCCAAACAAACTGCCTGGGTAATGCCCGGGGCACCTGGGCTTTCAGAAGCTCCCCAGGATGGGACCCTCGGGCCTAGTGCTCTTTATGACCCCTTGCAGGGTGCAGGCTTGCTGTGTGTGGTAGCCTGTCCACCTGCCAGGAAGTCTGCCCTCGGCCTCCATCTGCCATGAAGCCTCTTCCTGGCTTTTCCTGTATTAGGAACCCTTCCAGGCTGGAAGCCATCAGGACTCAAACTGTTCCATATCTGTCCCTCAAGCCCCCTGGCACTGCCCACTTTGCTCTGGGTGTTGCAGAAGGTCCCCTGGGTATGAGGCCCTTGTGGGGTCCTCGGAACTGGAGGATAAGGAGGATGCCACATATGAGGGTCTGTGGCTGCCAGCTGATGTGCCTCCCGTGGAGGATGTGAACAGCAGGGGTGGCTGGTGTGCCCCAGGCCAGTCTTGCTGATCGTCATGCCCACTGTGCCATGCACTGGCCCCCTCAGGCACCATTAGCTAGGAGGCCCCCAGATTGGCAGGCTCTCCTTTGGGCTGCTGAGTTGGGCCGGATCCACAGTGGAGTGGGAGGGAGGGGACTCATGAAAAAGCCTTGCCCTAGCTGTTGAAGGAAAGACCTCTGCAGGTGAGGGGAAGGAGGGAGTCAGGGACTTCGAGGAGGTCAGTGTGTGAGGGGGCTGAACAGTGGGGCCTGGGGCTGTAGGAAGGAGGACTGCAGAATGGAGGGGCCACTGTGTCCCAGACCCGTGACCCTTGATGTCCTCCCTAACTCTTCCTTTTTGTGACACGTGCCTTTCTGCAGGGGACCTGATGGCTATTCTGCCTCTGTCCCCCAACCATCCTTACCTGGTGGCTGCTGCCCCTGAATCCCTGGAGCCCCAGAGGACAGGGACCTTAGGCTCAACCTGGAGCCCCAGGTGTGGCCAGCCCAGTTGGCCCAGGCGAAGGCAGTGGCGGGCAGAAAGTTGCACATCTGATTGGAGAGCGGAGGTTGGGACAGGGCAGGGAGGGGCCCTGCCAGTATGAGTTTGGAGTGCGTGTCAGGACATAGAGCCCCAGAATCCCAGATATCAGGGCCAAGGGGACCCAGAGTTTATCTCAATGAGGCTGGCATGAGATGCAGCCAGGCCTGGTGGCACTTTAGTGACCACAGCCTCCTGGTCCCAGCCTGTCTTTGCTGAGGTCTTCCCAAGGGAGAGGAAGGTTTGGCCCAGGGGAAGCAGATGGGCTTCCGGGGGCCCAGGTACAACCTGAGATGCAGCTTGGAGGAGAGACTGGCTGTGGACCACGGACTATGCCACAAGGCCCAACAGAACCTAGCGAACCCGGGCCTGGGACCTCTGTAGCCTGGGCAGCTCCAGGCCACATGCAGGGGGACTGACGCCAGGCAGTGGGTTCACAGGGCTCCAGAGACAGGTGATAAGCACAGATGCCTGAGTGTAGACAGCAAACAAGAGGCCAGGGTCCTGCCTGTGACCTTCACTGCAAGGCCAAGGGCCAGCCCAGGAGCTGAGCAAGCGCAGGCTAGGGCTGGCAGCACCGGGCAAGGGCCACAGGAAAGCACTGCCTTGCAAGGGACCTGGGGATGGCCACCAGGAGGTTGACTGCAGACTTGAGGCAAGAGGCTGCTATGGGATGCGGTGTGTGTGTCACTGCCGCAGACCGCAGTGTCCTAAGGCTCACGCTGTCACCATCCCCCCCACCCCCAGCACGACAGATGTGCATACAGTGGCTTCCCTGCTGAAGCTGTACCTTCGGGAGCTGCCTGAGCCCGTGATCCCCTTCGCTAGGTACGAGGACTTCCTCAGCTGCGCCCAGCTGCTAACCAAGGACGAGGGGGAGGTTAGTGCCCCAGGGACCCATCCTGGGAGGGGGGCTGGCTGGGCACACACACTCAGAGTCAGGACGCAAGCTCCTCAGCTTTCAGTGTCCTACATATGTGGACCAGAAGCCTGGTGTTTGTGGGAGGAGAGGGGCCGGGAGCATCCTTCCCGTGTGTGTGTGTGTGTGTGTGTGTGTGTGTGTGTTTTGGGTAGGGGTGAGTTGGTGCATCCTGCTCTGTTTGGCAGGTGGGGGCATCCTTCTCTGTTTTGAGGGAGGTGGCCAGAGCATCCTGCCCTCTCTATGGCCCCCATCCCGCCCTGTGTCTAGACCTCAGTGTTCAAAAGGGCCAGGTGCCCCCTAAAGGCCACCTTGGTCGAGGGAGCCCGGCTGTGGCCATGTCTCAGTGGATGCTCCTATCCCACTTCCCTCTCCCATGCTTGGCTCAGGCCACCCAGGCCTGGGGCTCCAAAATAAAGATACCTTCTACCCATTTCTGTCCTTTCCCCTCTGGAAAGAGTTTGAGGGCACTCAGGACAGAGGGGAGCAGATGTGTCTGCCGCCCTGGGCACTGGGGCAGGGGAAGCAGTTTGCCTTCCCTGTGGCCTGCCTGGCAGATATTTGTCCCTTGCTAGTGAGCTGAGACATCCCTGGTGTCCCTGATGGCGCTTACCCCCACCTGTGCCCAGAAAGGAAGTCAGCCTCCTCGGAGGTCACAGTGTGGCCACCACTTGCTGCAGGGGACAGAGGTGGCCTGGCTTCATCCCTTGCCCACATCCAGCCCAAGCCCAGTGACAGCAGGGCCTTGTGGTGGGTGTATGAAGCTGTTTTCTCCTTTCCCAAGGGGACTCTGGAGTTGGCCAAACAAGTGCGCAACCTTCCTCAGGCCAATTACAACCTACTCAAATATATCTGCAAGTAAGTGGCTCGGGGTGGGGCCCTTCCCGCTCTGGCTCTGCACTCCTCCCCCACCACCATGGACACACTGTCCTGTCACAGAGGGAGTGGGGGCCGTAAGAGGACACTGCCCCGAGCTCGGAGTGCTTGGGTCCTATGGGGACTCCTCCTTTCATCTGTGCCCCTGGGCATCTGTGGGGATCACAGCCCTTCAGCGCCTTCCAGTACAATGTCAGGGCTCATGCCCATGGGTGTCTGGCTTTCCAGGGCATCCACCCCAGTCTTGTAAAGTCCTGCAAATTTCTTCTGTGCCAAGGATGGTGGGGCCCTGGCCCCTGGCCTGTGGCCTTCGTTTCTGATGGCCCCCTGGATGGCCCTGATCCAGCTTGGCAGGTGCCGCTGGCGGTGTGCCAGCCACTGTGGAAACCTGGGGGCGTGGCTAGGCGGGACAAGGCGGGGCCAGGGTGGGGATGGGGGTGGCCGAGGAGCGGCCTAGTTGGGGTAGGCCCTGGTAACTCGCAGCCATCTAACCATCAGAGTTTGCTTGGTTCTCCTTCCTGGGCAGGTTTCTGGATGAAGTGCAGTCCCACTCAGACGTCAACAAGATGAGCGTGCAGAACCTGGCAACTGTGTTTGGACCTAACATCCTGCGGCCGCCACTGGAGGACCCAGTGACCATTATGGAAGGTGCTGGGGAGGAAGGCGCACTGGGCGCCGGGGCTCATCTTGCTCCTGGCGCGTTCTCAGGCTCGGGAACAGTGGCTCAGTTCCCCACCTCCCCAGACCTCCCCAGGAGCCTGCCAGTGGGGTCCGCTGTAAAAGGAAAAGGAAGCTTGTGCCGTGGCTGGTCCCGGCCACGTGGTCGGTCACTGGAGCAGCTGAGAGCAGGCCCTGGTCTCTATGGACCGAGTGGCTAGGAGGAGGGGTGGGAGAAGTCAGGGCTCTTGCCCTTATACACAGGTAGTTTTTGCTTTACTTTCACAAGTAACTCTCCAAGGTTCTGGGATGTCACAGCTTTGGAAACCCTGTTGCTTTTCTATGATAAATAATAATAAAATGATATTTTGGAGCAGGTACCAAGGATTGAAGTCAGGGCCTTGCACTTGCCAGGCAGGAACGGTGCCACTGAGCTATATTCCCAGCCCAATAAAATGATTTTTAAAAAGCAACATAGGCTGAGGCAGGAGGATTGCTTGAGGCCAAGAGCCCAAGGATAGCTTGGGCAACATAACAAGACTGGTTCTTAAAAAAGAAAAAACTCAGCAGTGGCAGCTCCTTTTAATATGCCTATTTAGTGCTTTTTATTTTTTACATTGTTTATTAGTACATGTCTGCAGCACATAATTACATTCACTGTGGGACGTTGGTCCATGTACATAAACATTTTAATTCTTTTCACTTTCCCTTCTCTTCCCTTCCTCTTCTACCTCTTGGTCCCCTTCCCATTGCAAAAGATCTATTTTTTTCTAATATCTATCTTTTATTTTGCTCTTTAAATTATTTATACTCTGGGTTTCTCATATAAGGGAAACTGTGCAGTTGCTTTGTGTGTCTGATTTATTTCACTTCACATTATGGTCTCAAAGTGCATCCACTTTCCTACAAATGACTCAGATTTATCCTACTCTATGGCAGAGTAGTGCTCCATGGTGTATAAATACCACATTTTCCTTATCCATTCATCTGTTGATGGACATATAAGGTGCTTCCCAGATTTAGGCATTATGAGTTGGGCTGCTATAAACATACGTGTGCATGCATCCCTGTAATATGATATCTGTAGCTCTTTCAGGAAGGTACCTAGGAGGGGAATAACTGGGTTGAATGGAATTTCTATTTTTCTGGTTTTTTTGTTTGTTTGTTTCATTTTTTTGGTACCAGGGATTGAACTCAGGTCCTTCTGCTTGCGAGGCAGGCAGTGGAACCATAGTTTTAGTTTTTTGAGGAATCTCTTCCCTGACTTCCAGAGCAGTTGTGCTAGTGTACATTCCCATCAACAATGGAGAACCCCACCCCCCTACCCAAGCAGGCTCACCAGCATTTGTTGTTATCTGATTTCTTGATGACAGCCATTCTTTCTGGAGTAAGATGAAATCTCAGTGTTGTTTTATTTTGCATTTCTCTAATGGCCAGTGACGTTGAACATTTTTTATTGACCATTTGCACTTCTTCTGAGAAGTGTTTATTTCAATTGCCCATTTTTTGATTGAGTCTTATTTCGAGGGGGCCTAATTTCTTGAGTTCTTTATATATTCTAGATGTTAGTCCTCTGTCTGAGGGATTGCTGGCAAAAATTTTTTCCCATTCTATAGGTGGTCTCTTCACTCTTTTGATTGTTTTCTTTGCTGGGCAGAAGATTTTAAATTTGATATGATCCCATTTGTTGATCATTGATGTTATTTCTTTTGCAATTGGGATTCTGTTCAGAAAGCCCTTGCCTACGCCCATGTTTTCAAGACTTTCACCTGTTTTATCTTCCAACAGAGTCGATGTTTCTGTTTTAACATTTAGATCTTTGATTCATTTTGATTTTAGTTTAGTACATGGTAAGAAATATGGGTCTAGACTCAATCTTCTGCCTGTGTAGTGCTTAATTTGTATCAGTTTCAGTCCTCACTACCAGCCTGTACTATGACAATCACCCTTGTTTTACAGAGGAACTAAGGCTCAGAGACGGGAGCCATGCTGCCCGCCCCTGGGCCAGCTGAAGGCCCAGATCTTTGCAGGGCATGGCCATGGGACCGTGTGGTGGTGTGGGGTGGCATGGAGCTGAACTGGTCCCCACAGGGATGCTGCTTTGGCTCAGACCTTCTGGGGCCAGGAAGCCCAAGTCCTCACCTGTCTGGATACCAAAGTGCCCACCTGGTCACCAAGCTGTGCCCTGCCTTGTCTGGCAGAGAAATCCTTGCATAATTCCTGGGTTCTTGGCTATCTTCTATGCCAGGGTCCACCGGAGTGCCCAGCCTTCCTGACCTCTTGGCAAACCTCCTGCCTCTGGTCTTTGGTCGTGAGGCTGCTGGGTAGATACCAAGGCCCATCCTGCATGCCCACCTCCACTGCTGCCCCGGAAGAGCCACGGGAGCTGAGTCCCCAGAACTAGGGGTGGGAGCTGCATCTCAGTGTGAAGAAGGGACTGTGTGTGCTCAGGGTTTGGGTAGAAGGCACTGTGTGTATTGTTTGGGTGTGTGTGCAGTTGTGAGTGTGGCCACACATGTAAGACAGCCCTGGACCACCAAAGGGTGGACAGCCACATAGGTGCCACCCTGTGTCCAGGCTGTAGCAATCCTGACCACTTCCAGCCATTCACAGCAAAGCCTTTCTTCTCTCTCCCGCAGGTACCTCCCTGGTCCAGCACCTGATGACCGTCCTCATCCGAAAACATGGCCAGCTCTTCACGGCACCCACCCCAGAAGGGCCCATATCGCCGTGTAGGAGGTCACCGTGCACTGTGGGCTGGGGCTCTGAGGAGGCCAACAAGGACAGCCAGGGCAAGCCTGGGGACCCTGGCTTGCCCACACACAGGACCTCATCCCTGGATGGGCCAGCTGCTGCCGTGCTCTCTAGGATGTCCCCCCCGGGCCAGGGCAGTCCCAGGAAGAGGGTGCAGACGCTGCCAGGCTGGAAGTCATCTTTCCACCAGCGGGGACCAGGGTCAGTGAGCCCACAGCAGGGCAGTACGTCCCTGGAGGTGCCTGTGGCCTCTGGAGGCGGCAGCAGTGGCTGTGGTGGCCGGGGGAATTGGCTTATGAATGGGCTGTCGTCTCTGCGTGGCCACCACCGGGCCTTATCGGAGGACCGGCTCAAGGACTCCAACTCCACACAGAGACTTTCCACCTATGACAACGTGCCCCCGCCCAGCCTCTTTTCCAGCATGGCCAGTGTGGCCAGCACAGGGTGGTCCCCAGCCTCATCACCCCGAGATGCCTCTGTCAGTAGCTGCACGGCCTGCAGGGCCAGCGACTCGTCAGCTGGCTGCTCCCTGCATACTGAATGGGCCCTCCAGCCGTCCCCACTCCCCAGCAGCAGTGGTGAGGACAGAAGTTCCCCTGACCCAGCCTACGGCCCAGATGAAGCAGGGGTGGGCGACAGCAGCAGCCAGGAACCCAGCAACCCTGGAAGCCCTGGCCAGGACCCTGCCCACCGCTGCCGGGTGCTCCAGGGCCTGGTGGCCGAGCTCAGGGCAGAACTGTGCCACCAGCGGACCAAGTACGAGGCAAGCCTGAGAAGGTAAAGGGCCGGCTGCAGTGCCAGGCCAGCCCCGCCTTGCTGCTGCCTCTGGGAGCACCCCAGGCTACTGGGTTGGAATGGGCACATCTGTTGGAGCTGGTGCCTGGCGGGCCTGCTGAAGGCTTGGGCCAGGCTATGCTGTCTAGGTGGGGCAGTCTGGGCCTGGGGTCCCTGCTGTGCTGTGGATCCTGCAGCCCCAGGCTCTGGTGCCCCAGGCCACCCTGCCAGGCAGTTAGATTCTTCCCAGACACAGGGTCCTCCCTTCCACCTTGCCACAGTGATGGCTGTGATGGGGGGTCACTCACACATGGGTCCCTGTCCTTCCCCCAGCCTGCCTGTGAAGAGGGTCCTCCCCTTTGCAGAGAGGCCAATCAAGCTGAGAGGCTGAGTTTTCCCCAAGCTCTGGGACAGCCACACCAGACAGCAGGCACAGGCATCCCCCAGTGCCCTTGCCCAGGCCCCTGCCAGCTGTCTGACTTGGCAGATGGGCATGCACCCAGTAGGGTCTGCAGGCACTGTACCCCGACCGTGGTGGTGCATGTGGAAGGTGCTCCTGCTTCTCTGTGCTGGGCTCCTCAGTGGGCTGAGAGGGCAGCATGTGGCCCTTTTGCTCTGCTGGAAGTGTCTCCTGGGTATCTAGGGTCAGGTAGGGTCAGGCAGGTTGTGCCCAGCATGGCTTGAAGGGCCGGTGGGTGGGCTGGGGCTGTGCAGAGGAGAAAGGAGATTCCAGAGCCAAGCCCTGGATGGAAATGGGGTCTGCATCTTACGCCCTGTTCAGAGTTGGCCTTGGAGGCTTTGGCTGCTGTGGGCCAGCTCACAGGTCACAGGGCACAGGAAGAGTGACCAAAACGCTGGCTAGGGATGCTGGAGGTGGACAACCTCACCCACTAGGCTGCTGTGGGGCCACCTCAAGGGCTCCCCAGTGGAGGGGAGGTGCCGTTTGGCAGGAGTCCTGCCTTCAGCTGCCCGGCTGTGACCCTAGCCTGCCAAGTGCCAACCTAGTGTCCTCATGGTTACTGTCTGTCCTGAGCTCAGCCCAGTGCTGTGTGTTGTCTCCAGGGGTTAGGAGCCTGGACTGCCTGGGTCACTGTAGCTCGGTGGGTGAAGAGTGAGGTTCCCAAAGGCCCGAGGGGGTCCCTGTGAAGAGGGGCACTCAGGGAAGACATGAACATTCTCTGCTCATGTGGCGTCACCAGGTCTGGGGTGCTGGGGAGGGGTGTGCTTGCCATCTCCTCTTATCCCCATGGGGAGCCTTCCCCAAAGAGAACCTGTTGTCTGCCTAGAGCAGATGCTTGCTGGGTGCTGGGGATACAGCTGTGACCAAATCCTTGCCCTCCTTGTTTGGGAGGACAGGACAGAGAGGCCATACCCCCAAATGAGTCTTCCTGTGTCTGGAAGTAGACAAGGGATGAGGGCAATAAAGTGGGGTGGAGGGATAGAGGATGGGGAGAGGACCCCAGGACCACGCCAGCACCCAGAACAGTGACTGAAGAGGCCTGGATGCTTTGGCCTATTGGGAGGGAGGTGACAGTGAATGAAAAGCCTGTGGACGGTTGCAAGCACTGTGGTCCCTTTGATGGCATGCCTGGCTACCATGCAGAGCTTGCTGGGTTCCAGGGTGGCACAGACAGGAGGCCATGGGGTCCAGGACCATGGTTGGGTGGTATGGGGCACGGAGGTGGGAGCAGCAGTCAGACTGAGTGCATTTGAAGGTGGAGCCAAGTGGGTTCTGTGGACTGTGGGGGTATGAAAGGGAACTGCCTGCAACCAGGACCATGGTATGGCCTGCAGGGGGTGCCCCATAGTGGTGGGGCAGCTGGAACCAAGGCGCTCAGTGCTGACCATGCTCTTTGAACAGGCCAAGTGTCGTATAGAGAGGCTGAGGGTCAAGAAGAGCCTGGACATGGTCACTCAGGTGTGGCACAGAAAGGAAGAGGGAGAACTGGGACCTTAGCTGGTGGCAGCAGGGGACCAGGAAGAAGTGGGTGGGCCCTCTTTCTGATAGTGTGCCCTTGCCTAAGGGAAGGGAGGCCTCCTTTCCAGGACCATACTCACTGCTGGGTGGGAACCGGTACTGGTTCCACGCACACAGCATGTGGGACTCGGTGATGGTCACTAGAGTCTGTCCTGTCACCACTGCGGGGCTTGTATGCAGCCAGATGGGTCCCAAGCTTCTGTGTAGCCTCAGGGGGCAAGCAGGAGCTTGTCCTCTGGTCACAGAAAATGACAACCTTTGCACAGCATGGCATAAACCTCAGGGCACAGGAGTGAAGTGTAGGGGACAGCCCCCCTCCAATCCTCAGTGGGGCAAGTGACTGGGCAGGTGACAAGTCTGGCCAGGCAAGGTCTTTGTGTTTTACTGAGGACACAGGTCCTCAGGTGGCACTTCTGGGTCACAGGGTGGGATGGCCGCTGGCTCACAGGCTCATGTGGAGCAGGTGGGTCATTCCCTGCCCTGGAGACTCCCCAGGACTGCCCCTGCCAGGGTGGTGCTTCTTGGGCTCTGAAATTGTCTCTTCTTGGTGTTTAAGCATCGAAGAGGGCAGTGTAGAGCTGCGGGGACAGCTGTCTCAGCTGGAGGAGGAGCTGGTCCAGGAGAGGAAGAAGCACTCCATGTTGGAGATCAAGCTGCGAAACTCAGAGCGGGCACGGGAGGATGCAGAGCGCCGGAACCAGCTGCTGCAGAAGGAAATGGAGGAGTTCTTTTCCACCCTGGGGAGCCTGACAGTCGGGGCCCAAGGCACCAGAGCCCCAAAGTGAAAGGACCAGAGGGCACACTCTGCATGCCAAGCCAGAAGCCTTGTCACTGGCCCAGGCAGGACAGGTGCTTGGAGACAGACCCAGCTACCCATGGACTCTGGGGCCCCCCACACCCAGGCAGGATCTGCTGCTGTTCCCTCTGACTACCCAGGGTCTGGCAGGCATCAAAGGGGATGGTGACTAGAGTGACTTTTAGCCTCTCACCCAGGAAGAGCCCCAGGGCTTCTCACTGCAAGCTGCGGTATCCAGAGCTGCAAGCTTCCAGGAGCCATCGTGCTGTATATTAAATACGTTCTGACAGCATGGTGCATCCTCTTGCTTCATTCTTTGCCTGGGCCAAGTGGGGTTCATGAAGTGGCATCTCCTGTTTTTCAGAAGGCTTGGGACCCTGGGGTAGGGACACAGAGCTCCCCAGGTAGCTCAGGGAGCTTCAGTCCCATTGTTGGGGAAGCTGGACTTGCACAGAGCTGTTATGTTGAACTCTGCCACCCCATACCCAGGCTGCCCTGTCCTCTACCCCTTGCTCCCTGTCAGCCTCTGCAGCATGCTTCTCTCTGCAGCATGGTTCTCTCTGCAGGGCCAGCTCTGCTCCAGGGCTGGGGCCCATGTGCCCAGGGATGTGGCACATCCAGGCAGGAGAAGAGAGCCTGCTGGTCCTTCACTGCCCCAGCTCCCCCCAGGTCTCCCCTGCCCACTCCCCATTCCCCAGGTCCTCTGCAGACCTCAAGTCACCACCTGAAGGACCCCCCCCACAGCACACACAGCCCAGGCTGTGCAGGAGGGGCTGGCCTGGGATGCAGCAGGAAGAGGGCCACCGTCCTTCCACCTGGCCTGTATCCTTACATAAGCCTGGGGTGGTTTTTGGGAGTGGAAGTTACCAAAGTGCCCCAGTTTCTGACTGCTGTCCCTAGAGGCCATCTCCCTGGAGTCAGGACTGATGGATGACAACACAGGCCGTTAGCACAGGACCTGCTGTAAGTGGCAGGGTCCCTGTGCTCCCCTGCTGCCCACCATGAAGGGCAGCTGCTGACAACCCCAGGCAGCTAGCTGGGGGCCTCCACAGCCACAGGAACTGGGGCAGGCAATGTGGAGCTCTGTGGTTTGGTGAGACATCTGCCTATGCTCTGAGTGCTGTCCTGTGGACCGTGGCTCCACCCAGCTGCATTCAAGGAGAAAGAGGCAACTTTCATTGCTCACAACTCAGCAGGACAGGAATTGGCCCCATTCTAATTTTAATACATGTACTCCCGAAGCCAGCTTGGGCCCTTTCTTCCTATTCAGAGGGGAAACAGACCTGAAGATAGGTGGGAACACCAGCGTATTTTGGGGATCTTGAGTTTTCTCATCACAATACTGGATTTTGCTGACTTTGACCTGACCTGACCAGGCTGTCAACAGAGAGGAGAAAACTAGTGTCTCAGGTGGGTTTCACGGGTTGAAAGGGAGCTTGTCCATCTCAGCCACAACCTGGGCAAAGCCCCTACTTCCTGCAAAGTTCCTGCCAGGTAATGGGGGCTCATGAACCTAGCTGCCACCTACTGGCCAGGTTAGGATCTGCAGCTGCAGCTTTTACCTGAAAAGTAACTGGCATTATTGGTTCTTGTCCCATCTTCTGTAGCCAGCTCACTGTCCCATGACACATCTGGCTTCCAAGTGCAAAGCTCACTGGCGCCTGCAGCTGATCTGTGGTGGGCTCTGGCCTGGGACCCTCACCTCCATCCACTTCTGCTCTCCCCAATGGGGTTATATTTATCAATCCTGTTCCCACTGTGGGCTCTAGTTGTTACTGTGATGGCAACATTTAAGTTTTAAGTAAACCAAAGAATTATGACTGAATAGATAGATCAATTCTTTGAAAATCCAATGGGATGCTTTAGAAAGACTCAACAGGCCAAGTTAAAAAATACTGTCAAAATAAGTATAGGTAAGTAAACCATGCAATCATGGAAAATTGGCAAAAGTGTCTGTTAACAAATTTCTTCAATAGTGTTTTAAAATTGGTATTTGACTCTAAAGAAAAGCATCTGGAAATTGTAGAAGTCTTACACAGAAAAGCAAAATGGTTGGCTTACATTAAAAATGGCTAGGTGCAGTGGTGCAGGCCTGTAATCTGTTACCTGGGAGGCTGAGGAAGAGGTCACAAGTTCAAAGCCAGCCTGGGCAACTTAGTGGGACCCTGTCTCAAAGTCCAATAAAAAGGTCTGTGTGTGGCTCAGTGGCAGAGCATTTGCTTTACATGTATGAGGTCCTGGGTTCAATCCCAGTACCAGGGGAAAAAAAGTCTGATAAATATACTTTAAAAATTTGTAATACAATTTTACTTTATTTTTATAATACAATTTTAAGGATGAGAAAAAGAGAGGAAGAAGGAGGAAGAGGAGGAAGGGGGGAAGAGAGATGGCTTTTGAATGCTGGTCCAGTAATGAGCCATATTGGTTCCATACAGTGAAAGGGCAGAGGGTTTGGGGATGGAACCCCTGTACCCACGGCTTTCCAGCCTGAGGGTAATAGGCAGAGTCAGGAACACCAGCAAGTTTCTCGGATTCTCCTTCTGCTCTGCCCCTGCTGATCCCTCTGTGTCATGAATTCTGTTCAGGACAGGTGAATTCTGTTCTGACCACAGTGAGCTCCCTGCCGAGCAGCAGGGTACCACCCCCACCACTGCCCCTGCCCCTGTACTGGTGTCCACTGACTGGTGACCCACCCCCTGCACAAGGCCAGTCTTTCCCACCAGGCACACTGCTGTTCCCTGCATCTCCCAAGCCTGGGGACACCAGGACCATGGAATCTTAGGGGTATTGTGGTCTGTGATAAGCCAGGATAGCTCTATCTTGCTGTAGGGAGGCCGTGGGTCTCAGGAGGGTGCTCTCTAGTACTGTCCTGCCAGCAGTCCCCAGAGCCTTGCATCCATGCCTGGCTGGCTCCTTGGAGGTGCCTGGAACATTATTCCCTGCACCTTACAGCAAGGATCAGGAGCATGAAGGAGCTGGCCCAGTACTAGGTGTGAGGTAAAGGACGGGCTGCAGGCCAGGGAGGCTGACAGTAGAGTGGTGTGCTCCATTGGTCCCTCGGAAGATGCTAGCTGCAGGGAGCACCAATCAAGCCCTGGAGGTGGCTGGGAATAGCAGTGGAAACCCTCGAACCAGGCTGCCTGGCTGTAGGCTGGGCCCCAGCATGCTTAGCAAGCTGTGTCAGCCAGGGCCAGTCTCTATGGTGATGTCTGGGTATCTGTCTTAAGATGACCCATCTGTGTCTTAAGATGCTTTGGAGCCAAAGCAGAGCCAAGTTTGAGAGACCATGCCCAGTCCCCAGCCCATCCAGCCCTTCTAGCCCCTGAAGTCACAAGTACCTGCCCCCTGGGACCAGGAACTGCCCTGGTCAACAGCAGCTGCCCAAGAGTGCCTGGTAAAGAAGCATTTTCTCACCTCTTCCTTCTGGCCATCTTCAGCCAGCTTTCAGCATCTGTCCAACCAGTGTTAAAAGGAAACAAGAGGCTGGGTCTGGGCCATGTAGGGCTAGGATAGGGCCTTCTGGCTCTGCTCCTCTTTGGGGATGGCATGGATTCCAGGTGTAAGAATCTCTTTCCTTTCCCAGTATATCCAGAGGGAGAAACAGTATTTGGCTTCTATGAGGTCCCTGAGGACACAACTGCCCTTCAGAGATAAGACACTGGAGCCCTATCATGCCATTTTCTGGTGACAAGCAGAGCCATGAGAGCAAAGCCACTTGCTGTGACTAGAGCAAGGCCACCATTCTGCTCTGGAACTGCGGCATGAGGCCAATGCTCACAGAGCCACAGTGATTTCACAGCATGACATGCACATCCTGACCTGCATTCTGAGGGCCATGAACTGCATTCTTTGAAAGTGTTTTTTGTTTTTTTTTTTTTGGTACCAGGGATTGAACTGGGGACCTTGCGCTTATGAGGCAGGCAGCAAAACCACTGAGCTAAAACTGCGGCATGAGGCCAATGCTCACAGAGCCACAGTGATTTCACAGCATGACATGCACATCCTGACCTGCATTCTGAGGGCCATGAACTGCATTCTTTGAAAGTGTTTTTTTTTTTTTTTTTTTTGGTACCAGGGATTGAACTGGGGACCTTGCGCTTATGAGGCAGGCAGCAAAACCACTGAGCTAAATCCCCGGCCCTTGGAGTTTCCTATGACAAAAATGGTGTGTAGAAAACATCCTCGGAATTTGCTTTCCCATCTGACATGCTGACCGCCTATGTCCCTGTCAGGACAGGCTCTTGTGTCAGGGGATTCCAGGTGTGGTATCAGCACCAAGTAGGCACAAAGGATGCCAAGCCACTAAACCCCACATGGGGTAACATGCCCCGTCTTGGCATCTGAGCTGTGGTGGGTGGTGGACCCAGCGAGCAAGTACACACACACATGATCACAGGCACACATACTCAGTTTTCCAGTTTCTGAGCCCAACTGTGATCCTGACCCTCAGCTCTTTAGCTTCATCTCTCACAATTTCTTCACATACCCAGGCCATGCCTGGCCAACCCATGCCCAGCCCATGGCTTTCAGGTCTCCCACCAGGGACCCCCCCATCTTCAGTGCACTGTCATGTCCTCCCACCCATCCCTCCTCTACCACTTGCCAAGGTCCTCATTCCCAGTCCCCAACACAGCACCACTGCAACCTGACCGGCTGCCCTTTCACCCACCTGTCCTCCCTCCCAGCCCCCAGCACACTCAGCCAGGTATGCTTTCGTTAACTGATGAAATTCAATGAAGCATGTGTTAAACAGAAACCTAACACCTCAAAGCACATGTGAAGTTATCTTTTAGTTTCAAGTAAAGTTTAAAGAGATACTGAAATATAACCTCTAATAGCAAAAGATTTTAAGCCACAAAATCAGTACACCTCAATCTTCATTTAAAGTTACTGGTCCTTTTTAGGAACATTTTAAAAAGTACCTGAGCTAACAAGTATGAATTGTTCCATGTTATGACTGGGTGGAAATCTTAAATGATCACTCAAATAAAAACAGGTTTAAAATCAACATTGTGACATCTGCTTTGTCACTTGGCTGGTCAATGGAGGGCTCTCCAATGACTGTGAGGAAACAGCACTGGACAGCATCCATACAAGGATGAGCCAGGGCAGCACTCGGGAAGAGGAGTAAATAAGTCCTCTCCGCTCTCTGGGTGCAGAGCAGGGAAGAGCGGGGAGCCAACCATGCAGGTCGCACAAAGTCATCACCCTGAGGCTGGTGGCTTCTCGCACAGGCTGCTCTGAACAGGCAGACAGGAAGTGACACACAGCTGGAAATGCACTTCAAGCTTAAATCCTTTGTTGTCTGGAAGCGGACCCCCAGGTTTAAACGCTTATTTTTTCCAAGTGGCCACAATGACTGATCTCACATGGTCACCAAGAGCAAAGCCAAATTCCTGAAGTTTCTCCAGCAATTTTAAACACCAGAAAGCAAGGGTAGATCAACCAGGAAACCAAGGTGATGACCGATACTCTACAATGTGTATAAAATCCCAATCTAAGAAACCTGTCAATATCCTGTTTATGCCAATCCACAGGAAATTCTAAATCATCAAGAAAAACTTCTTGCCAGTTTTTTTAATTAAAAAAACTCTTAATTTTGTAATTTTCATACCACTTTTTTCTTTTTTATTTAAAATATTATAACCAATTGACATACTAGATAACATTGTTTACATTCCAGTGGTGCATGTTGAATGACTAGGGCATGAATGATTAAAAACCACAACAATGATCTCAGCATTCCCTACAAAGTGCCCCATTTTGATTCATCTAAAGGATAGGAGAGGGAATAGCACACGGGGAAGGGAAGGGAAGGAGAGACAACATGGAAAGGAAGAAAAGCAAATGTCAATTATCATACTTAGGCTTCCAGGTTCAAAAACCTATTGAACAGGACAGACTGTAATGAGAAAATAGATGTCACAGTCCAGGTAGACAGCTACTTCAGTTTAACTTCATCATTTGGCTAAAAGATTAACAGCTTCTCAAAAATATACCAAATATTGGGCCTACAAAAGTAATTTATTTCTTCGTAAAATTTACTAAGATTTACTCCTTTTGTAAAATGTAAAGAATGGACTGGTATCACGAGCAGGTTTGTACTTACAAAATAGACAGTAATAATGTCAACAAGCACATCTAACACAATTCTCCAAGATACACAGTGAAAGATTTTACATGTGTCTCTTACTGATGCAAGGTCTGTATTTTACATACTTACTGGTATTTTGTCAACATTGGCTATAAAGTATTCAACGCACATTTATAATTCACACTCAGTAAAGATCTAACAGTAAGGGCAACAGCTTACTTGGGAAAGCATAGAAAATTAGTATGAGGTAGTTCAATAAAAACCTAGTTTAATTTTAAGTCATTGTGAGAATAGAAACATTGTACAAAGCTAATCCACAGGTAATATTTCTCAGAAGTTTCAGTAATGCAGAGAATCTAAATCAGAAATGGCTGGAAGGTGTGACTCTTAACTACTCTCCTGAAGAGCACTTCACTAACAGCAGTCACTTTGAAATTAATCAGGATTTTTATTTTCCAATCTTACCCCAAACTATACATTTCCGCTTCAATGCCCTTTACATCTTCATCTTTCTTGTTACTTATTAAGGACAGATGAGTTTCCTCTGATTCAGGAAGAAGCTGAGAGAGATCAGTAGAAACACAATGCACACTGAAATGCAACAGGCTGTGGAGCAGTCACATCCAAGAGGGCTGCTAACGATGGAAGGTGGTGCTGGATTTCCTACTTACTGGTAAGAGAACTTCACCGGGGTCACAGGGCATCATGCATCCACTCTATAGCTAACGTGCGACTAATGGACAACACTCACAAACTACAACAGTACACTCGAAAAGAGACTTTTTACCCCACAATGTTGTGCAGGCCAGTGCCCAGGCAACACTGAATACAGGGGACCCTTGACTTATGAACTCAATTCGTTCTTGAGGGCTGGTTGTAACTCAAAGTTGGTCAATGAAGGCTCAGGCTCCTCTACACAGCCTTCAATGTCTCTCTCCTGTATACAGGCAGATCTCAGTATCCTTAGAGAGACATTGGCCCAGGATTTCTCAATTAACCCCACACAGGAAAGGATGTTGTAAAATGTTCCCTCCAGAACTCTTTAAGGGTTACATCTGTATCTGAGACCATCTGGAAGCACAAGTGGCCGGCACTCAGGTCATAACTCAAGACTTTGTAAGTTAAAACTAAAATTCAGGTCATAACCCAAGTTGTTCGCATGCCAGGCCAGTTGTAACTCGAGGGTCTACTGTAGCTAAGTCTTCCCTCGGGCGACAGATACTGGATGACAGTATCAGTGAAGGTGAGCTTGGGACCCAGGAAGCAGCTTTGCGTGCCTGCTGCACATTTCCCTATTGGACAATGGTGTCCTCTTGGCCTTCATCTTTTTGGACAATACAGCAAGATTAGCTGGGAATAGACCAACGAAAGGCTTATGGGAAACTGCTGCTTTGCACACCATCAAGGATCTCTGCACCAACCCATGGGTGCACAGCAGCCTTCTCCTTAAGAGGCTGTATGTCTTAGAGGCTGGTGTGAATGAACTGTGCCTCCAATTGGGAAGAGTGTGCACCAGAGCAGTCAGCAGCTAAAGGTGCGGGACCTAATTTGTATGGTTCAGCCAACAGTAGGAAAGAGCCTAGATGCTCTACTTCTGAGTACTACAAGCAATCCCGACAACACGACTGTTCCAAGTGGCCAGTGTACATCAGCGAGTCAGAGAATTGTTACCAGGAAACATGGAGGTTCCCAGGGTCTCTTTCCTAACCAACAACATTGAATGGCCAATCTCAGTTAAAGTAAGTTGCTGCCACTAAGATAATGGGTATATTGTGTACAGAACTGAAAAGCCAAAATCATATGAAAAGTGGCTAACAAACTTCCTGACATATGTGTAATTTAAAAAAAGTTTAAGATGCTTTAAGACTCTAAAACAAAAAGTACCATATAAACTTAGTTTAACGGACTTAGGTAACAGGAGAAACTGTATTCAGACAGTGTATTTTAAAAATCTAGGGCATGCAACATTTAATAAACAGACTTTGTTTTTAGGATATAATGTTAGGTATTTTAGTTTATAGTAAGCACTAAGATCATTTTCTTTGAATTCAACCGAGACATGATAGTTGGCAAGTGGGAGCTGGCATGTACAGTCAAAACACCTGGTTTTCCTTGCTTAACCAAAATCTGTATCAATAGAGATGGCTTATTAGCAACCAAATATAAAAATCTTCTGAAAGTATGTCAGCTGTTAAAGTGCAATAGTGACACAATCTATCTTAGAGAAAGTAAAGCTAATTCACTGTAAAACTAATATGAAGTAAGAATACACTCATGCTAAGTTCTGCTAAAACCATGAATCCAATTCCATTTATACAACTCAAGATATTATAGTCTCAAGATGCTAATTTACTTAATAAAATTAATGCACCATGTTGTATGAGTAGAAAAGGGATTGATACAAAGGCTGGGAGGCTAGAAATCACAACTTCAAACCATCAAAAACATACCCTCTATTTCAAAGTATATAAAAAGGCTAATGTATTTTAATCTTAAATATTGCACATTAACAATGACCTAAACACTTTAACTCAAAAGGAATTTTTCATTAAGTATACAAATAAAATGCCAAGCAAACTTTCAGGCATTTGTTGAGCTGCACCTGCTCTTGCTCCTGTTGGTCATGAACGCCAACGGTTTCTGCCTAGAACCTTGCCGCTTCTGTAAGAATGCACTTCCCAGTTCATTACATGAAATCCCTCTTGTTCCAGATGTAACAAAAGGTGCCTGGGGCCATTACAGACAATGTGTTTCAAAAATAATAATGAGACATCAATGACACTTTACTCAGGAAAAGTTCAGTTATAGAGAAATAATTCTGCAGATATAAAATGTAAACAGTTAGCACACACTTGTCAGGAGCAGCACCATTCTTACACTACTCAGCGTCCACACTGCATGTTATATTGGAAATCGAGTATAACAAATCAAAGACTCAGACTAAATAACCACCACTTATGCCTGCTCTGCTCAATGTGAATAAACAGTCCTTAGAAAATGATATCCTATATATGGCTGTGTGCTACTATTTTCAGATGAACGGTATATTGCTCATTTGATACATCACCTACACAAATCTAAGTAGGCTCTGGAACCTCCTGACAGCTAGTATGTATAAGTGATTATGCTACAGGTAGAATCAAATGGCCTAAAACACCATGAGAACTGGTGCTCAACTGACTGACCTCCAAGGAATAGGAAAATGGAAAGGCCCAAGGGCTGGAGGCTGCAAGAAAGGGAAAGACCAGACTCTAAACCACTGCTAAGACCTGTAGTCTGAGATTAACTCAGTGTGTACAAAAACAGGCTCATAGCTAGTTAAGTGAACCGTCTGTTTATTTGCATTGAAATGTACTATTCATGAAGTATCCTCTTGACTTTATGGGATAAGCTTTGAGCATGCCACAAATTTGCAAAATACACCATAATCCGTGACTTTTTTGTTGGGTGGGGTGGGAGACTAAGAAGGTAGTGGTTGGTGCACACCCAGCATCTTCAAAGACATGTTCTGAGTTATTCTGCCATTTAGATGATGGGGCTCTGCTGAAATTCAGGTAGGATCCCTACCTACCAATTACTGGAACTAAACTAGGATTGGCAAGTAGCAAATATTGGAGGTCTCTCAACACGTTCATCATTTACAGTAGTTATTCCTGAATATAACTGGCTACAGGTTATTTTCCCTCACTCCTCTAGGGTTATTTCACTGATATGCACATAACCCTGAAGGATAGCATCATGAACAAAACATCTGAAATAAACTCTAATAAAAAAACTATAAAAATCTTAAATAATTCATGATATAAGCAAGTCACCAAATAGTTGCTTTGATAAACAAAATCTTACAAATTCAGTAAAAAAAAATCAGCAGCATAAGATAAAGCAAATATGCAAAAAATTTAAACCACGATAAAAATAATTAGGTTTACATTATACAATTACAGCAAAAAATACAATAGAGTTTTGTTGCTGTTTTAAAACACAACTTAGTTTTTAAATTACATCACTTGAAATTAAAAAAAATAAACTACTTTACTACAAAATGAATTCTACAGTTTCTGAAAAATCACTCAAAAATAAGACCACTGAACTGTTTTCAAAGAAGTTCTATCAATGACTAACGGATTCCCCAACCCTCCCACCCCCCAAGGCCCAAGTAGTCATCTACAGCAGCCCAGAGGTCCAGCTGATGCTTCTAGACTGCTGTCGGTATCCGAGGCCAAAGTCGGATCTGTGGACATTGAAGACACATCATTGACAGATGATGATGACGATGGATGCTGAGAGCCATTGATCACTGCTGCACCTGTGCTATGAGAAACAAAACAGCAAATTAGTTGCAGAGAGTTGCAGGCCAAGCTACCTGCACTGTCCTGTGTACTCCAGGGGCCAAAGTGATTGTTCTCTTAGACTCACTAAAGACATCCACAAATGATACTGGATGTAACACTTATGAACACTGTTCTAAGCAAGCTGAGATGAGAATCCCGAACATGTCTAGACCCCTGGAGTCCTGTCCTTCCCACTAACTTGTTTCAGAAAACAAGAGAATGAAGTCCTAGTCACACTTGGAATTGGTCCTCTAGCACAATCCATGACTGGGCGAACTTGGTGACTAATAAAGTTTAAAACTACTGACCTACAGCAAATTATTTTTGGTATCTTCTCATGAAAAAGGGTAAGTCCAGACAACACTTCTTGTACATCTTGTAAAATAGAAGCCAACATAAATAATAAATTCATTTTCACTGAAAGGGACCTGAGTTTTATTGCCCTGGTTTACGTGAGCTTATGTGACTTGCCAGGGCAACTAAAGTACCCTAGTTAGGTAAACTCAGGTCTACTTATTTTTATTCTAAAAAATACCTGACAAATACAAATATGGATTTATCAAAAAATAAAAATTAACAATTCCCAATGAGAAATGTAATTGTGTTGTATACCTACAATGGACCAATAAAAGAATTTAATACAAAAAAAATAATAAAGATTAGGGGCAAAGTAGTACCTAGCAATTGTTTCCCAGATTGTAAAAAGTAATAGGAACACTTGACCTAGAGAGGTATCCTTTCAAGATGTTGGGCTGGAAAGCATCGGGGAGGGCAGGCAGGTGGTGGGGGATGTTAAAGGCTACTCACATACTATGTAGGACCAATGAACCAATCAACCAAATAATGGTCATTACAAATTTGAATAATATAAGTCATACAACAGTTCTCAAGAATACATTTATGCCACAAAACAAAATTAAACCAAACACAAAAGCAGAATTTCTAAGGATGATCAGGTACCCAATGATGCTGCAGCTGAAGAGGCTGAAAATCACCGCTCCTACACCCAGCATCTCCATGTTGGAGATCCCTTATCCTGCCTAACGCATGATGAGCAATAAAGCATTTAACTACAAAGGTCCTCTGAGAGGCTGTCTTCAGATGGAATGCAGAAACAGGCACATCCTTGGGGTAAGGAGAGGGAACTGGGAAGCAGAAAGGAATGGAACCACAAAGGACAGACTGGGTGCTAGGAGCTGAAATGGGAAAGGAAAGCAGCCTAACAAGGAAAAGGAGAATGGGGAAGACCTCTGGGCCTTGAGAACAGCCCACCAGGTTCCTAGCAGGGGCACACATGAGCTTGTACCGTCTCTGTAGTCGCAGCAATATGATCCTATTAACATAGCCTCTGCTGACTGAACAGTGCAGTACATACTGTACTACATACGATATACAGTGTACCATGGCTGACTTCTGAGAACTGTACCAAAACATTCCAATCACAAAAAAGAATTCTACTGCACGTGTTTTTTTTTTTTTTTTGGTACTGGGGATTGAACTCAGGTCCTTGCGCTTGCAAGGCAGGCGGCAGAATCACTGAGCTAAATCCCCAGCCCACACATGTTTTTTTATACAGGTCTCTACCTCAGGACCTGCTCATTTTATCCAAAATTTTTAATCTGGTAAAAGTTAAATTTTAATACATTATAATGAGTTAGCTTTTTAATCTGAAAATCAAGTACCTAAGAAAAAGAAAAATAACTGTTTTCTCTAAACTTTAAAGCAATACAATAAATTCTCAAATATATAAACAGTAATAGCGTGGAACATTTTTCATCTCAGGTATCTGGGTCATTTCCTCCAAGGGTGAGTCTTCTCACACTCAAGACAGGCCAACTCACTTAACCCAAAAGGTACTGGGTTACAACAACCTATCCCATGCTTTTCCACTAAAAACTTGTACTTAAGCATAATAGTAGCTGGCTGTACGTCTCAGTAGCTGTGCCGGGGATACAGGAAGAAATCTTTGTCTTTACCCACTTGGTATGATGTATGGCAAGGTGTGTGTATATGTGCAAAAGTGTCAAACTGAGACTTTTATTCACACATAATGTTCCATCTAGTTTTGTGTTATGTTTACTTGAGCATCACGGGGGTAAAAGACACTCACACCACTCTTCTGTTACAAAAACATGTATTTATCATAACGGAATGTGGGTGTGACTCACAGTAGCTGTGCCTAGGAAAAGCAAAAATCTATGCATTCAGCCACTTGGCAGATGAATGGCACGGTGTGTACAGAAGCTCAAAGAAATAACAGGCCAGTTTTACCCATAAAATGATTAATGCTAAATTTCTGTATATTTAGGATTTGTTTTAAAAGAAGCTTTCTTTTTGATCTGGCAGAAATAGCCCCATTCAATACAAAGGCACATGAAAAACCAGATTTTTAAGTTTCGGAGGAGGTCAAAAGTGAATCATCAGATTACTCACGCATCGATGAAGACGCTAATAACTTTGACGTTGGCCATGTGAGCCAAAGTTCCTGTGACAGTGAAATGGAGCTTTCAAGAAACACCTAAGTTTGTGTACCTTTATGACAAAATTTACATTATATGCCTTGTCTGGCAAATTAAAGCCAAGATAGGTGGGCAATACACTGGGAAAAATAATTCTCATTTAAAAAAAATCAAGTGAGATGGTACTGTGATTATCTGATACTTTTATTGAACAGACTGCTCTTTCCACTTCTGTATGGAATCAAGAACTGACTATTTTCATAGTATTTTAATCTAACAGTCTTCTTTGCCACGTAAGAGAGAATCCAGAATGTCTAGAAACCTGAAGCCTTATCCACTGACTTATTTTGTAACCCTAAGTACTATCTAGTATTCACATTATTCATTCCCAAATTAAGAAGACACGCAACTACTCTATCAGTGCCATGAGATCATTATCATTATATTTCCTTGAACAGATGACATACATAGGATGTATGTACCACTCACTAGGATGGCATGCCAGAGTAGGAAATTGTCCCAAATCCCACCTGAGCCTCCATCACAAACAACTCATTTACACTATTATGCAGCAACACAAAGCTAACCATATTATTAAACCACTTATAATACAGCCTTTTGTTATAAGTGAACTGCAGAGAAAAGACCATTTCCAAAATAGGTAAAAGCTGTCAAAAAATCAATTTATATTTTCAACCTATATTATAGAACCTATATTAGATTGAGAAGACTGCATTCCTGATTAAGGATTTAAAATATAAAACTCTAATAAAATATAACCTAAAATGCCAAAGGAGGCCACCAAAATTATTTAAACAAGTATGTTTCTAAGAGAAAAAAATGGGCATGTGAAACTACAGTTAAGAAGCTTACCCATTAATTAAGTGTTAGTGGGGCTTGGGATTTAGCTCAGTGGTTCTGGCGCCTGCCTCGCAAGCGGGGAGTTTGATCCCCGGTACCAAAAAAAAAAAAAAGTGTTAGTTTATGATGTCCATTTTTTCTTAAAATGTAGATGAATTTTAGAGGGATTAAAATAGCATAGTTTTGCCCCAAATCATGACCAATTTCTTGAAATCCCTCTAGGCCTTCAAAGCTCAGCTCAAATTTCACTTTTTCAATAAACCCGTTCTAACTTCTAGAGCAGTGATGGCAAACCTTTCAGAGCTTTCAATGATATAAACAGTCCACTGAGGCACATGTGCCATAGGTTTGCCATCAATGCTCTAGAGCCACAGACGTCTCTGCTGCCAGCCAGAGGGAATATGGAATGCTGGGAAAAATCATATGCTATGAAGTAGTTCTATCAGTTCTCCTACACGACAGATCATCTTACATTACCTTTCCTGAACTTTAGTTTTCTCATCTCTAAAATGTGCATAACAATCCCTATCTTGGGGTCTGGGGTGGGGGTGGTGAATGAAATAAAGTATGAAACCACTGGTGTCTGTCCTTAATATATACACGTCACCTGCCATTTAGCTTTTCCTCTCCATTCTTTTTTTTTTTTGGTACTGGGTATCGAACTCAGAACCTTGTGCTTCCGAGGCAGGCGGTGGCACCACTGAGCTAAATCCCTAGCACTGTATATTGACTTTTGAGAAATCTTTTCTTTAAAGACAAGGCAGTAATGCCAGTGGAAAAAGGTTTTAAATTTCTGTCCTTCAGCGGAGTATCAGTGTTAGCAAAAAAGACTTGCATTTTTTGCAGTCAGTTACCCACATATCAATTGTTAGGCCAATAGTGTTCTGATGCTTTCAGATTTGACCAACCAGATTGTAACTTGAGTAACAGTGGTAGTAAGTATGCAAAGCACTTCAGATTTCACAACACAAGAAGTAAACTGCAACCTCAACCATGCTTATATTGTAACCAACCTAAAGGAGAAGGCTGCCCCCGGATAACTCCATTCTTGGTTCTCTCCTCTAAGTCCATCACTTCCTTGTATATCAATTCTGAAAAAGAGATGGGTAAAATGAACTTTGCAAAGTCTAACTGCCAATCTTACAAGACATGTACACTTTAAGTCAAAATTTTTAAACACACGAAGTACTTCAGATTCTGCCTTCCCATACCTGACAATCCCTATATGTCAACCTGAGATTCATGGGTGTTAATAACAATTCCTTGATCCTTTACCACAAATTATACTGAAATAAAGTAAATGTTTCTCAAGTTGATTTAGGGCCAGAGCTGGGGTTAGAAGTCAGGGAAGCTTTATCTGTTTATGCTGCCAGCACCCTGTACCACAGATGCTCATTTCATTGTTTCAGTCAGGGCTGGACCTGTGGTTCTTCTGTTCATTTCCACTGCCTGAGCCCTGGCACACTGGAGATGCTCAACCAGGTTATCTGTCACAAAGATTTAAATCAAAGTGTATGGAAGATTCTCTCATCAGACTGGAATAGGAACAAAATTCGTTAAAGGAAGAGCAGTAAGTAGCTATGCTCAAATCTTCCCAAGTAGCCCAACACAACCTGCTGTCACTGCCAACATTCTGATTTTGCTCTCTGAAGGTTAAGGACCATGGTGGACCACACTGAGAACAGCTCTGACAGCACAGAGAATAGTACTGGCCCCAGCCAGGGTCTTCTAGGATATGTCAAGTGTATTGTGCCTTGTGATTCTCATGTCACTGTCAGAATGACCTGCTGGTAAATGCTACCTCATTATTCATCATCTCTGGGTCAGAGTCTTTTAAGAATTGTATAAAACCAGTGAACTTTGTTCTGAGAAAAACATGAACCAAAAGCATTGCACAAAATTTCAAGAAGTCCACACAATTCTGGAAATTCAGTTTCTTATAAAGAATCCCTGATTACAGGGTCTGACAACACTTATGCTGGTCATAAGGTGAAAGTGGATGGATATGTTGGAATGAGCACAGTTCGCTTGCTATGGTAACCTTGGGCTTAGAAGGACAGAAAAAGAAAGCTTGACAGATGAAAGTGATGCTTTTTATTTTTTCAAAGAAACAAAAAAGAATGATACATATTCCAGATAAGAGGATTCAAAAAAGTAAAAATAACATCCCTTTGTGAAAGGAGATGAAGACACAAGAACCAAAGCTAATAGAAGTACCAATGAGGCAAACAATCTGTAATTACTGGCTTTGGCAGTGGAATTTTCCTTCCTGCAATGATATGATGAATCTGAAATACCATAAATGTCTACTGTAAACCAATGGGATATGAAACTGGCAGATGAATATTTTAATAACTACTCTGATCCCGGGTTACAGCCCTGTGGACTACTCAGTACATATGCAGATGCACTAGGCTCAACCCAAGCCTTTCATTCTGCTAGGTCCTATCAACCATGAGTCTCCCAAAGTCAACTGAGAGAAAATTAATATCTAGTTATTCCTAAGAAGAAAGAATCAAATTCATTTTTTGCCAAATAAATTTATCAATGGGTTTGGTTCCCTGTTCAGGTTTTTACCTCCTCGTACTGAGAAACTTAGTTTTTCATAACAGGTCTTCTGCCTCTACTTTAAGGTGACAGAAAAAGGGGTCATGTGTTTTGCCCAAAGTCACATAGCTAAAAAAGTGGTCCAAACACTAAACGACAACAACACAGATGGAGATAAACAGGTCTAAAAGTTACCCACCTAAAATGTCCCAAAAGATCTTTAAAGTATATGCAATTTTGACATTCCCGAGACTATCAAAGCATTATTGATGTTCACCCACATTCATAAAACAGAATAAAACTACATTAGATGTACAAAGACTAAAAATTCAGCCCTTCTGTTGGCGAGGGTGATGGTCAGTAGACAGACACCCCTCTACAATACTGAAACAAATAGAAACTTTGAAAAACAGCTTTTGGCCCAGCACATCTCCTGGGACTGTTCTCTTGGGCATGTTCTCACATGTGCACATGAATACCACAGAGCTGTAACAGCAGCAGACTAGGCCCATCCCGAAAGGTACTCTGAGAGGGAGCTGGACAGAGACTGTGACACATGTATATAGCACCACACATACCAGATATCAAACCAAGTGAGGCAGCTATGTGGTCCAAGAGGGGTCACCTTCAAGGTACACGACTGTAACACCATAGCAAATGTGAATAGCATATACAGTATGCAAGCACTTGTGGTTATACAAATATACTTGTATAAGCACAGACTATGGAAAAAAATGGGAGAAAGCACTAATGTGTCTATGTCTAGGGTGGAAAACTTAGAAATTAAGATTAAGTCAGGGAAAAAGAGATCCACTTTTGTAAAAATTATCATTACTATCAGCTATGTTGGTTGGGTGTTTGAGATGGTGTCCCACTATGTTGCCTGGGCTGGGATCTAACGCATGACCCTCCCACCAGTCTCCAAATTAGCAGGATTACAGGTATGGGCCACCATACTAGGCTCAAATATTAATTATGAAAACAGAAAATAGGTGGCACACACCTGTAATCCTAGCTGCTCAGGAGGCCAAGGGAAGAGGATCAAAAGATGGAGGCTAGCCTGGGTAACTCAGCAAGATTTTGTCTCAAAACAAAATCTTAAAAAAGGCTGGGGTGCTGCTCAGTGTTACAGCTTTTGTCTCACATGCAAGAGCTACTGGTTATAATCTCTAGGAACAAAAACAAAACAAAACAAAACAACAGAAAATATCATTAATTTCCCTAACATGAAGTACAAGGAACAAATTATCACAAAAATCCAGAAACTCAGTTTTCTAAGAAATGTGGTAGGTGTTACCTTTCCACTCTTCTATTGTGTGTTCCCTTTCATCTAACTGTTTGTCGGGGATCTTTGGTGGTGGCTGAAAAACACAAGGATGTAATAATTCAGTCAGTTTCCTGGAAGTATATAAACTCTTAATAGCTACCCAAAGGCTTGTAAAAATGCATCATTAAGCCAAGACTGATCAACTGTCAACAACTTCCTTATGTAGGCTAGTTTTGTAAGACTCCTTTTATCGCTCAAAAAAAAGATGTTTACATTTTTCTTTTCTTCCAACTTGTGAAACTGTCATACTTTATTTCTTGCTGTACTTTGGGTCCAAAGCTAGAATGTCCCACAGAGGTCTTTCTATTCCAGCCCATCTAACCAGGTGTCAAGGCAAGAGAGGGAAAACAGTGCAAGGTGGCTTCCTTGTCTAGGAAGTGCCCAGGCACACTTGGTAGCTGAAGGTATTCTTCATGCAAAAACAGAAAGGCATCATCATCATAAGTCTATTTTCTTTTTTAAAACGAAAAAGTCTCCTCCAAATCAAACTTTAATTCTAACCCTAAGAACACCGAATGTTCCTCTAACATTAAGAAAAGGACTCACAGCTTCCGCTTCGGAGGGATCATACCAGACATTGATGTATGGGTGCTGGAGTGCTTCATCCACGGAGATCCTTTTAGATGCATCTATTACCAGCATTTTGGATAACAAATCCCGTGCCTGACTGGCTGCAAAAATAATCATGTTAAAGGACACATTCATAAGGTTCTCAAAAATTATCAGTAATATTTAGGAAACTCAAAATTATCTTTTAAACGTATTTATCCTCATGTTTTAAAATTATAAACCCAGGTCATATATATGATTAAAAATATAAAATTAAAGGTAAAAATAACTAAAACTTTACTTTGTTCAACCACCTAGAGATAATTTTGGTTTATATCCCTTATGAACAAACACACACACATTCACACAGGAATTTAATATATACATTTGTAAAAATTACCTTTAAGTTTGTTGTGTTCTGAGTCAGCTGGGAAAAGTACATCAGGGAAGAGTTTCTCAAAGCTATATCCAGCATATTTAGGTCTGTTTTCAACATAAGTCCTTACTGTTGGTTGTAGTTTCTTCATGAATTCAGGACATGGTGTTCCAAGCTGTTCAATAACTTTATTCCACTGATCAATATCTAATATCAAGTAGCTAAGAAAAATACTCCATATCTAATGTTCAACACATTAGTCATACCCATATTAAAAAATATAAGAATATGGAAATTTAAAGAGTCCTAAGCAAGAATGTGGCAGTTATCAATTTTATATTCCACAGCTAACCCGTAAAAGCCAATGACTTTAGGTAGACAGAAATAATCAATAAATAAGCTTTGCTAACCTTATTTATTGTGTGTGTACACCATGTGTATATTAATACTAATTTTACCATCAAATGGAATCCTAATCTCACAAATTCTGAATATAAATTATAAATAAC
Organism: Heterocephalus glaber; assembly: GCF_000247695.1. Next base: position 1,452,707 of record NW_004624928.1, read on the forward strand.
TCAAAGCCAAATTATCATTATTATCAGAGACTCTAAGTGCAAACAGTACATATTTCCAAAACACAAAACTTGCCCTTTTTCCAGCTTATTAATAAGAGAAATGTGAATATATGTACTGCAGAATGAGGAACATTTCTATAATCTGTCTTGCGTTTTAAAGTTCTCTACATTAACACAACTAGCAACAAAAAGCATGATTTTGATAAAAGTGGCATTTCCTTTTGCCATTTTTTTGATTAGCTTATGTTAATAAAATTTTTTTAAAGCTCTGAAACTTATAAAAATATTCAGTATTTCAGTAAATTGTAAGGTTAGGACTCCCTGGTTTCATTCCTCCTAATCTTTACATTCTAAGCCTTTGAAGCCTTAAGCCTAAACTCTTACAGTAACCTAGTAAATACTCCCACTCTTCCTCTACAGCAATTCTAAGTGTTACTTGTTGATAAGTGTATCATTGTTAATTTAAATAAAAATAGTCAGATGAACAAAAGGCACAAATCCAAATCTAATCATTACCATTTAAAGCTACTACTGCTGAAATTCTCACACAAAAGAATCAGTTATGCTATGTTCAGTAATGAGAAGAACAAGATAAAAACACACAGAACATTAACAAAAAGAAGGTGGAAGGACAAAACAAAAGATAGCCAGCAGCAATAGGCAAATCCAAAATTCACGTGAAGTCCTCAGTATACCCAAGTGTGTAATTATTAGAAATTTTTAATGCAGGCCATGATTTTTTATTTAGGTTAAAGAAATCAACTCCAAGCTAGCAAAAAACCAAAACAAAACTGGATAATTATACTTGAGCACTTTTCAGAATTCACATATGAAACAATAAATGAAGGAAAGTCTATGTCAAATTGTAGGTGGTATTTTGAAAGTGTAATTTAACAGTACTTTATATTAGGGAGAGGCAAAATACATTACACCTGACCAAGCTGAAGTGCTGTCATACATTTTGACCTTCATAAACTACATTTTAGGCCAAAGATAAGGATACGATCTGTACCTGGGAACAAAACACCACCTTTGATCATTTCTCCCATGATGCACCCAACTGACCAAATGTCAACTGAAAACAAAATGCAATGACATTAACATAAAGATTTTGGTTAAAATAAAAAGAAAATATATAAACATTAAAAAAAATCACGCACGCCATGTATGTTTTAAAATCATAAAAAAGCAGTATAAAATAAAAATGAATGACAGTGAATGTGCTCTAACTACCAGCAGAGACTGTATGTCCTACTGCCAGATGCAGCCTACAAATATTTCAGCTTCTTATCTCAACAATTTTTGAACTATAACAGCCACAAACTTTACATCTATTTAAAAGCCTGTATGTATGAATGTAGCATACTCATTTTCACTGGAGAACAGAGGGAGTTCATCACCTCACTAACTGATCTGCTGCAACAGCACAAGGATACAGTCCCTTCCTGGAAAGAGGATTTTGTGGCAAACCATTTCGCCCATAATGCACCCCACAGACCATAAATCCACTATATGTTTGCAGCACAAAAGAAGGAAAAGCAAAGCAAAAGATCATTAAAAATCAAAGAAGCATAATATGATTGCATTATATAAAAACTGCAAAACATCATGAAAAGAAAAAAAGTGATTTTAATTTCTGCTAATGGAATAATTTAAAACAAAATATTTTTCAAAAACCTCTGGTTCATAAAAGAAAATGTAAAATGTGACATTTTAACTACAGATCTAATTTTAAAGTGAGAGCCATGCACAGAAATTGCACAAAGTAAAAAACATATTTCACATGTGAAACTTTATAAAACATGAACTAGACCCAAACACAAACTTTATAAAGATAAAAGTGTGTATACAGTAGTAAAATTATAAAAATAAAATATTATTTTGAAATTCAACTGTGCATTATACTCTTTAAAGAAAAAAGTATGAGCAGAAATAGTTCAGCATATAAAATACTTAAGAGAAACAATGTCTCCATGAGCAGTTATCATAAAAAGTTAATTTCTTCATAAATTTTCAAACTAGATTTCATAAAATTAAGAAGCACTATATCTATTCTGAAGTTGATTATTTTCTTGACAACATCATTCTACATTTACCACAGTCTCCCAAGAGCAACAAGTGCACTGAGAATGAAGAGCTAACTTCTTATGAAAACTTAGGAGAGGAGGAGTTAATAATAAAAGAGGGGAAGATAGTGATTTAAAAGGAAAAGAGTTAGAAGCTTGGATTTGGGTCTTGAGGTTTTTTTTGCTTTTTGTTTTTTTGGTATCGAGGATGGAACTCAGGACCTCGTGCTTGCCAGGCAGGCTCTGTGCCACTGAGCTACATCCCCGGCCCACTTGAAGTTTCTTTAGGGGCACAAGAGGAAAGGGCAAGGCTAGCTGTTAAAGAGATATGCTCTTCACCCATGTTGGAGGATTTAGGAAATTTAAGCCTGTACTTTCTAGCACACTCCTTTCTGTAAGGAGAACGCCAGCTCACTGAAGAGTCTTAAGAGCTAAACTGGGAGTCATTTTTGGAAATCCCAAGGAACTGAAGTTTCCCTAAAATTTCATACTAAAATGCACACAAACCTTTTTATATTTATAGAATGATTTAACCTTCAAGGATGAAATTTTAGAGGAAAAATTAATATTCATAAATCAGTTCACCAGAGAATGATCTCTTTCAATTTTCCTTTTTGGTAAACATCTATTAGAGTAAGTTTTTTTGTTTGTTTTGTTGTTTTATAGATTGCATACAAAACAGCAGTCTAAATAGCCAGGACATGACTTATGCTGGGAATCTTCAGAAAAACATAGTTTTAAACAAGAAGGTCTTGAAAACTGCAAGTATGAGAAGAGATATTATCTGGATCAATAAAGACTTTCATATACCATAACTTTTATTCATACCCAAACTTAGCTTTAAAAGGGCTTATTAACAAGCAGCTTAAAATATATTCAATTCATCCCACATTTTCCAAAATGATCAGAAGCAGCTTGGGATAAAAAACAGTTAAAACAAATCTGCTGTTAACAGGTGTGAGGGTGTCACTAAAAGGTGGAAATACTTACATGTAACCCTGCTGGCTAATGTGTTTATTATGAGCAAGAATAACATTTGATTCAGTAACCTGGGGAAGGGGTAGGAAGCAGTATGATGACTACATAATTCTTATCCAAGACAGGACAAGACAACAACTTGGTAGGTGACAGTTACCATATTTATAGGACACTGATCCTTTATGTACAATCACCATCACCAGAAATGCAAAAGCAACCTTCATGGTGGTCACTCATCAACACTCAACAAACTTTCAAATTTTAGGTTGAGAGTAAGAAAACAGAATAGCATGCTTACTTGAGAATAAAAGAGTGACAGTGACAGCCAATGTTTAAAATATTATATTTGATTTGAGTATTTCAAATAAAAAATATATGCTGACCGTTTTCCTTGTATCCCATGCCTAAGATGACCTCAGGTGCTCGGTAGTAGCGAGTCACTACGTAAGGTGTCATCATGAAACTTGTTCCTGCAGTCCTAGCCAGTCCAAAGTCAAGAATCTTCAAAGTGCAGTCTGATTTTACTACTATGTTACTGGGTTTTAAGTCCTTCAAAAAATAAAAATAAAAGATTGCTAAGATATATATTTTGTAGCTCACAAGTTATCCTGTCACATTTTTCTCACTATATCAGTGCACAGATTCATCATAAACAAGCAAGCCCGAGAAATGTCATTCTAAAAATACGTGAATATAATATATCTATTAGAAAAGTTAGTAATGTTTATTTCCTGGAAACTACTATTAGCTAGAAATTTTTGATCAAATAGAGTAAAAGAGACTTGGAATGGTATCTTAAGCTCAAATAAGAACCACTATAATAAAACAAAGGGTCATAAGTTAATATTTATTTTCATTTGAATACCAAACAACTAGTATTTCAGAAATTTGTTTTAAATTCACAATAAGCTTTTACACACATTACAAATGAAAAATGGGCCATCTTACCCATCATGGCATATATTAGTTAATCTTTCAGACCAGGAAATGTTCAGCTCCAAAGGACCAAAATAGTTATTGGTCTTTCTATCCCTGACTTTCCACATGAATGCTCAAAAACCTGTTCATAAAACTTTTTGTCTGCCTGTAGAGGTATGACACTGTCACTTTGGTCCCAATGGTCCATACAATTACTTGCTGCTGATACTGCTAAATAATGTCTTTATGAAGAACTGTCCACCTGACCCCAAACAGAAGGAAATCTGTGCTATCCCCATTAATAGGAAGGCAGGAGCGTAAATACTCATGGCTTTATGATCAACATACTCTGCCTGTTAGCTCTGACGAATCTACTGTGAACAAAGGAGAGAGAAAGTACATTCTCATAACATACATACACTGCATACATCAGTACTACATATATTAACACAAAAGGGAAAAAAGTTGGCCTGAAAAACAAAGATTATTTTTGTAATGTCTACATCCAGAAAAGCATGTATGACGTCCTTAACATATTTTAATAGGCAACTATGGATAAATTTAGAAGATATATATAACCTAATAGTTTTATGAAACTAAATACGCAAATACCAACAAGCAGAGTGAAAGAGACAGTAAAATTTTCATTGTTCCTCTTCTGTGGGCATAATGTTGCTAATATTTTAAATACAATATCTTAGCAAAAGTAACACCACATATTCAAGAATAAACAGGGCCCGGGATTTAGCTCAGTGGTTTCGCTGCCTGCTGTGCACGCGCAAGGACCTGAGTTCAATCCCTGGTACCAGAAAAACAAAACAAAAAAAAGACCAAAAAAAAAAAAACAAAAAAAAAACCCCCAAAATATATCCTCATTTTATTCTTGGGCTGGGGATTTAGCTCAGTGGTTTTGCCGCCTGCTGTGCAAGCGCAAGGACCCAAGTTCGATCCCTGGTACCAAAAAAAAAAAAAAAACAACAAAAAAACGAATAAACATCATTGGGGCAGGGGATTTAGCTCAGTGGATCTGCCACCTGCCTCGCAAGCACAAGGTCCCGAGTTCGATCCCTGGTACCAAAAAAATAAATAAATAAATATCATAAGCCCTGATACTACTTCAATGTCTATTTGTGATGACTGCAGATCACTGGGTCTTCATAACAGTGCGTTCTAGTCTGGAAATAAGATTGCAACTTTAAACATTTTATTTTGGAAAATTAAGAGCCAATACAATTTTTTATAGAAATAAATTTCTTGTCCTAAGAAAAAATAAATTACCAAAAAATGCCTCAGACAACTGAAATTAATCCTTGTATATAAATATATTATCGGAGCTAGGTAACACTGCTAGCTATTTAAGAAAATGTAACTTGAAATTTCCATGAATCTGTGGCAGAGGGCAGTGGAGCCAAAATAACATTCCATCTTCTCCCCAACATTTTTTTTCAGTTTCCTTAGTTAAGCAAAATCACATGAGCAGTTCTCAACAATGGCATGGGAACAGGGCACAGAAAAGAAGGACAACTGCACAGCCCCTGTGGTCTCATCCCTTGCTCTGAAGATTAGGAGAGCCCAGACAGTGACATGCAGGGAGCCTGGGTGGTGAAGTATCTTTGTAAGCAGTCTCTTCCCCCACTATGACCTGCACTGGACATGTACTGAGGAAAATAAACCTTAGTCATGATGTACAGCCCCCAAGAATTTAAGATCTGTTACCCCTCAGCCAACCCTACTCCATTCTAACCCTAAGACTGGTACCACAAATAGGCTCTAGCTACATGCTGAACAGCCTTAACCAGAAAATCTGAAGTCCGAAATGCTCTGTACCTTCTGAGTGCTAACATGATGCTCAAAAAGTCTGGGATACTGGAGCATTTTAGATGTTCAGATTAGGAATGCCCAACCAGTAAAGTCCACGCAATATTTTCAAATGCAAAAACATTTGAGACCAGAAAATCTGAACCACATGTGGTGCCAAGCATTTCAGATATTAACAGGTGAGCAGAAGGAAAACTAATATCAAAGGTGGAAAAGTGATCCAAAGTAATCCAAAGTATCAGTGGCAAAACATTCCATGATGCTGTCACCTGCACAACACATGCATAATGAACCTGAAGCTCTAGAACAGAGATTAGCAAATTAAGGCCTGCCTGTTTGTGTAAAAAGCCTAGTTCAGTTGGAGCCTCTGGGCGACCATCCAGCCCTAATCCTGACTTGCAATGAACCCCTAAGGGATGAAAGATCAGGTTATTTTATTAAGAAAGTAATTCCAGAGGCAAAGGGTGAAGTCAATCTAGAACGAGTAGAACAGAAACATCACAACCAACTGTGCCCTCCAGACCTGCTGCAAGAGCAGAGGCTCTAGTTTATCACCTTAAATGTCTTCAAAGCTGTTTCAGGAAAAGAGACCAAACAAAAACCTGGGAGGAACAGTTTCTAGAACTTACTGTACAAAGAAAGCGGGAGCATCAAGGGTGTAGTTCATGGTAGAGCACTTGCCTAGCATTCCTGAGGCCCTGGGTTCCATTCCCAGCATGGGGAAGGGAAGAGGTGAGAAGGGGAGGGGAGGAGAAGAAGGGAAGAAGTGGCAGCAGGCTCTGTGGCACTTGCTGTCCCAGCTCCTGGGAGCGATGGCTGGTGAGTCAATAAACCTCCCCAGGAACTGTCCTCACCAGAGGCCATGCTGCTTCCTGGGTGGTGGCTGGCTGAGTTGCCATCTGAGGTCTCTGCAGTGACTGCATCCAGTTCAATTTCTCTGCCTGCCCACTTTTACTTCCTTTACTCCCCATGAATGCTGACCCTAAGGAGACTTCCAGATAAACTCCTTAAATTCCTGTCTTCATCTTGGATTTTCCCACATTATCCAACCTAAGACAAAGTTCATCACTGCTAAGAGACCCTAGTATGTCTCTTAGTAACTCAACTGTATTACATTAAGAAATTTTCTATAGCTGTACTTTACTTTCACTAATATACTCCAAAACATAGGAGAGAAAGGAATACTTGCTAACTCATTCTGAGGCCACATTACTTTGACATCACACATACACACACAAAAACAAACTACAGACCACTATCACTACCAAACACAAAGGCCAAAATTCTCATGAAACACTGGTGAAGCAATTTCAAACACATATTAAAAGGATCATATACAGTGACCACATGAGATTTATCCCAGAAATGCAAAAGTAGTTCAATTTACAAAAACCACCCAGGCGTGGTGGTGCACTCCTGAAATCCCAGCACGTGGGAGGCTGAGGCAGGAGGATCACCATGAGTTTGAGGCCTGTCTGGGCTAAACTATATAGTGAGACCCTGTCTCAAAAAACAAAACAAAACAATCTCCTACCTTAAAAAAAAAAAATCAATCAATGCAACACAATTAATAATGAACATACAGGTGATCATTTCAAGTGGTGTAGTAGCATACACTTGTAATGCCAGCTACTCAGCAGGCTGAGGGAGAAGGATTATAAATTCAAGTCCAGTCTAGGTAGCTCAGCAACTCAGCAAGACACTGTCTCAAAATAAAAACTAAAAAATGCAGGGAATGTAGCTCAGTGCAAAGTTTCAGGGTTCAATCAACAGTATCAGAAAAACAGAAAAAAAGAAACAAGCTCAATACCTTCTCACGATAAAAATACTTCAATGAGGAACAGAAGACATGTAGTGAGAAATGATCTTATAAAAGGAAGGTCTGACCTTTGCCCTCATGTACAGGTGCTAAGCATCTGAATATCCTGCATGGCAGAGTCTCTGTTCTCATGGGGGCCATTGGACAGGCTGACAGTGTGGCTTATGATGGGACTCATCAATTCAACCTCAGCAGAAAATGGAGACTAAAGTAATAGCATGAGCCTTAAGAAAGGCTGGAAACTAAAAATCAACCAGGAAAGTAGTATGACAGAGGCCAAGTTAAAAACATCACAGGTCTGGTGAGCTTCTCTAGCAGGTAACAGTTTGCATCTTGTCCTGCTTCATGGCTGGCAATACTCTTGAGTGTTGTGCTCTGTGGCTAAGAGTATTCTGCATGTTGTAATGGTCTGTGGCTGAGAAGACTTCCATCTGGCTGAGGGCACAACTGAAAGCTCCATGTTTGGACTTCTCCCAGATTTTTCCCTGTGAGTCCCTTCCCTTTACTAGTTCTAATTTGTATCCTTTCACTATAAAACAACGAAGTACAGTACTTTTGGAGTCCTGTGGTTCATTCTAATTAAAGACTGTACCCTGGGGATCTGGTCAAGACTACTGAACTTGTAGCTAGCTGTCATGAGTGAGGGTGGTCCTGGGGACACCGGACCTTGTGGCTGATGTATTACTAAGGGCAGAGCTGTGGGGTCTGCATACTCTGGCTATACAATGTGACTAACTCTAGTGAAAAGGGAAACTTCTGCAATCAGAAAAAGCACACTTAGGCAAAGCCCACAGTGAATGTAACACTACGTGGCTGCTATGGCCTGGCTATGGTTTAAGTGTCCCCCAAGGGTCATGTGCTAAAGATTCATTGCCAGCACAGCACTGCTAAGGTAGTGCAACCTGTAGTGCAAGCTCGTCAGGTTAGTGGGGCACTGCCCTGGATGGAACCAAGGGTAGTGTGAGTGAGTTAGCTCTCCTCAGAGTAGGCTGCTACAAAGTAAGGCCATCCCACATGGATTTTCAGCCTCCAAAACTGTAAGCTTAATAAACCTCTTTTCTTTATAAGTATGCAGGTTTGGGTATTTTGTTACAGAACCAGAAAACGGACTACTATAATGGTGAAGACTGAAAGCCTTACCCTTAAGATCAGAAATAAGATAGAGATGTTCATTTTCACTACTTCTAGTTAACATTTTACTAGAAGTTCTGGCTAGAGCAGCTAGGCTAAAAAAGGCACCCAAACTGAAATGAAACAAGTAAATCTAAGGTGCAGATGATATGACCCAAAATCATATACAGAAAATCATTTAAATCCATTAAAATGCAGAGCTAATAAATTTTGCAAAGTTGTGAGACAAGCTCAACACAGAAAAATCAGTTGTGCTTCTATATAGTACCAGTGAATCTGAAAGGAAAACAGGAATACCATTCCATTTATAATAGCTGCCAAAGAAATAAGAGGCCAAGAAATACACTAAGATGAAAGTTTTGTACATTGAAAACTATAAAACAGCCACACACGGCGGCACACAACTGTAATCCCAGCACTCTGGGAGGCTCAAAATAGAAGGCTCACAAGTTTGAGCCCAACCTGGGCAACTTAGTGAGATCCGGTCACTAGGTAGGGATGTAGTTCAGTGAAAAAGCCCTGGATTCAATTCCTACTATTGCAAACAAAAACTATGAAACACTGCCAAAAGAAATGAATAAGACCACATCAAGAACTAAACTGTGTCCCCTCAAAATTCTTATGTTAAAGCTCCAAGTGCCAATGTTGAATGTATTGGACACAGGGTCCTTACAAAGATAATTAAAGTTATAATGCAGTCATAAGAGACACCTGTCCAAATGAATGGTGTCCACATAAGAGAAAGAGATACTGAAGTATTCTTTACCCACAAAGGTACAGAGGAGAGGCCATGTCAAGACACAGCAAGATGGTGGCTGGCACAAACCAGAAAGAGAGCCCTTTAATAGAAACTAAAAAATTTTGGTGCCTTGAGCACAGATTTCTAGAATGTGAGAGAATAAATTTCTGTTGTTTAAGCTACCCAATCTGTATTATTATGGCAGCCCAAGTAGACTAATAAAACTTAAGAAAATGGAAAGACAGCCTATGTTTACAAATTGGAATACTAAATTTTGTTAAGATGACAAAACTATCAAGCAATGTACAGATTTAACAGAATTCTTATTAAAATTCCAATGGCCTTTTCTACAGAAATGGGAAAGCTGATCCTCAAATTCATATTCAATCACAAGGGGCCCCAAACAGTCAAAGCAATACTGAAAAAGAACCAAGTTGGAGAATTCATACTACTTCTCCATTTCAAAACTTACTATAAAATTATAGCACTAAAAATAATGTGGTATTAATATATAGACAGACACAAAGACCAATGAAATGAGAATCCAAAAATAAAACCATGTATCTATGCCTGATGGTTTTTACCAAGACCATTCTTTGAGGAAAAGAACAGTCTATGACAAACAGAGCTGAGACCAGTGCATTTCTACATATGAAGAATGAAGTTGGTCCCTTACCTTATTAGCATACACAAAAAAGAACTCAAAATGGGTCAAAGACCTATGTAAGAGATAAAACCATAAAACTCTTACAAGAAAACCTAAGTTCATGACCTCGAATTTGACAATGCATTCTTACATATGACACAAAAAGCACAAGCAACAAGAAAATTGAATTTCATGAAAATTAAAAACTTTTACATATTAACAGATAACAAAAAGTAAAAAGGCAACTTATGGAAAGGGAGAAGTGATTACTTCATCATGTAACTGACAAAATTGTGATCTACTATATGGAATGTAAATATGGTCATTATAATGACCATAACAAAAAGACAAGCAACAAATTAAACAACAAGCAAAAGACGTAAATACACGTTTCTCCAAAGATGACATACAAATTGCCAACAAGCACATGAAAAATGCTTGACATCATTAGCTGTTAGGGAAATGCAAATCCAAGCCACAATGAAACACTTCACATCCTAGGATGGCTAGACTCAAAGCCAGATACAAAGCAGTACTGGCAAGGCTGTGGAGAAACTAGAGTATTTATTATGTTGCTACTGCGGAGTAAAATGGTGCAGCTGCTTTTGGAAATAGTGCTTTGGCTCCTCAAAAAGTGAACCACCGAATTACCACATAGCTAAGCAATTCCACTTATAGGGTATATACTGAGAGGAAATGACAGTCAATATCCAAACACTTTTTTTTTTTTTTTTGAGACAGGGTCTTGCTATGTAGCTAGCCCAGGCAAGCCATGAACTTTCAGCAATGCTCCTGCCTTGGCCTCCCAAGTGCCGGGATTATAGGCATGCACCACCACGCCTGGCTTCAAATAGTTGTATATGAATTTGCATAGCAGTGCTAGGTATAATATCTAAAAGACAGAAATAACCCAAATGTCCATAAATGGACAGATAAGTGAAATGTGATACACAGAATATTATTCAGTCATAAAAAAGAAATAAAGTACTGTTACATGATACAACATGGACATTATGAAAACATTATGCTAAGTGAAAGCAGACACAAAACGTCATGCATCATATGAGTCCATTCATATGGAATATCCACAAGAAGTAAGTCCACAGACAGAGAACGCAGATTAGTACGGTATGAGGGGCTAGGAGAGAGGAGTGAACAGTGAGTACTTGAGGAATATGGGAGTTTTGCGGGGTGATGAAAATATTTTAGGATTTGATACAGACGGGAGCTGCATAACACTGAATGGACTAAGGGCCACTGAATTGTATACTTTAAAATGGTCAATTTGTTATCTGAATTTTACCTCCATGATAAAAAAAGCGTGCGGTGGTAGTTTATCTACTAACCCGATGAATAATTCCAGCAGAGTGAAGGTGCTTGATTCCACACAGCATCTGATAGAGAAGGTAGGACATTCTTTCATGATCTAGTTCCATCTGAATCACTTGGCAGAGATTGGCATCCATAAGCTCCATGACTATGTAACTTCATGGGTAGAAAAGGAAGATAGCTAAAGTGTACAGCAACAACCTAAGAATAATGTACCAACAGCATTTTGTACTAATAATATTCTAATTACCATACTTACACATCTTGAAATTCTTCTAGGGATTTCTGTGGTGTGAAAACATTCAAAAGGCCAATTATCTGTGGTAAAGCAAAAAGACAGAAATTAGAAACTACTTAATATTTCATTTGGGAACTGCAAATACATGGTTTAACATGTTCACAACTGGGCTATAATTTGTGTCTCACTGCTGGGTGGATTTAACCACCAGTGGTACATGTATGACTGTCCCACTGGGTGGCTTTTTATTAATTTTATTAGTAAAAAGACCAATAAAAGTGATTAGATCTATTTGTACCACCAGAGGTACAAGCCACCCAATACCACTGGTGGTTCAAGCTGGCAGAAACATGCTTAAAAAAATTCACTATCAGTTTAATCCTTCAAATTTTATGTTTTAAGCTCAAATAATCATTTTAATATATTAAAGCTTTATGGACAGGAATTGGGGAAGAGGAAGGAATGATTAGGAGGAGGTATAGAAGATCTTTAGGGCAGTGAAACTACTCTATATGAAAATATGAAGACAGAATATATCAAACCCATAGAATATATCATACTGAGAGTAAACCTGGGAGGCTGAAGTATAGCTCGGTGGTAGAATGTTTATCTAGAAGGAATGAGGCCCCAGGTTTAACCCACAGGACCATAAGGAAAAAAAAAAAGAGTAGGTAGAAGGTGAGAGAAGGAGGGAGGGAATATTAATGTAAACTACAGATTTTGAATAATTGTGTATTAATGCAGGTTCATCAATTATAACAAGTGTATCACTTTGGTAGGGGATGTTGATTTTGGGGGATACAGGTCATCTGTAGGGGTACAGGATATAAAATAACTCTTTGTACCTTCTTCCCAATTTTGCTATGAACCTAAAACTGTTTAATAGTCTTAAAAACCAACAAAAAACCTTATTAACACAAGAGTTTTACATAAACCTTTCCTCTGATGAATACTTTATTCAAATACTTATATTACAAAAAGCTCTACATAATTCGTCAGCAAATGTAATACCTTCTAATAGTTCTTGTCTAACTCAGTGTTTTTCTATAATTTCAGCCCTTTCCTCCTACTGGTTCCATTTTTAAATACTACTCTAATTTCCCAGCTTTCTTCATTCCCAATCAATTCCACTGATTTATCAACAGGCATACCCTCTTTTCTACTACTGTCTTTAAGCCTTTTCTTTTTTCTGTTTACCTTTTCCCTTCATGTCATTCATTATCTATGTCTTTTTCTCCAATCATCACTATGTGGCTAATTTCCAATATGCACTAAAAGTTTTTGCTTAGCTTAGGAGTTTCAGATATACACTTACACAGATGTCTCACAAACAGTATAAAATTGAACTCATTTTCATTCCTATCCAAACTTAATTTTCCACTGTGCCCTCCAGTTTACAATAGAAGATTCAGAGTGATTTCTGTCTACTCCAGTACCTGTACCATGAAAAATATCTGAAAGAATGCTATTCATTCTATTATTAGTTTGCACTTCAACTTCATTTTTCCATTCCCTGTGCTATTGTACAGGTTGAAGATTCTAAAATCTCTAGTGTGTTCATGCTGTAATTAATTAAACTACTAATCTCACAGGCTTAATATCTGTTCCTTCAAGATTCATATGCTAAAACCCTATCCCCCAATGTGATAGTATTTGAAGATGAGATCTTTGGGAGCTGATTACGGTTAGATCAAGTCATCAGGGTGGGGTTCTCATAATGGGACTGGTGAGGAGGAAGGGAGAGGGAGGAAAATTTCCACGCTGAGAAAAGGCCATGTGAAGATAAGTTGAGAAGTTGGCCACTGTAAGTTACTACCTTAATCCTTGACTTCTCCACCTCCAGAACTATGAGAAATATACCGCTACTGGTTAAGCCACCCAGTTCATGGTATTTGTTACGACAGCTTGAGTACACTAAGACAACTAGAGTCCCAAACAATGGTTTTCTGCAAATCCAGCTACCATTTTAATGCCTATAATATGGTAAAAGAAAGCCCAGAAAAGATCTGCCGTATTACTTTTCTCCTCCAGAACTTTAAAGCCAACAAATAAGTTCCAAATTCTCTCAGCAGTACCTATGACACCCACTATGACGGCATCAATTTATTTCTTTTTCTTTTTTTGGTAGCAGGGATGGAACTTGGGACCTTATGCTTGTGAAGTAGGCGGTGGAACCACCAAGCTAAATCCCCAGCCCAGGCATCAATTTATTTCATCTACTAAGTATTAAACTTGACATTTCAGCCATAATAAATTAGGTTCAAGGAGGGCATTTTAAAAAAGTTCTTGAGGGCCAGGGATTTAGCTCAGTGGTTCCGCCGCCTACTTCACAAGCATAAGGTCCCAAGTTCAATCCCCAGTACCAAAAAAAAAATGCTCTTGATGCCTTTAAACATACTATTCCCTATGCTTGTCACTTAATGAATCATCCAGATGAACCTCTTTTGTGGTCTGACAACCCCTAGTCCTTGTCAGTTGAATACTGTCTCTACTTTGTCCCCAGTTATCTTCCATCTAATTGCAACACTCACCCTGTACTGTAAGTCTGGTCTTTACAACACCTTTGACCTGACCACACAGGACTCTTGTTGGAAAGAACTGTGGCTTATTCACTTTTACAGCAATGAACCTGACATGCATTTTAAAAGTCTGCCAACAACTTAAAGACGGGAAGGTTTGTTTTTCTAAACATAAATTTCGTGAGGACAGAATCTATGCTATTCATCTAATGCATTAAGTCCTGCTTACAGAAGATATTTAAATATTTATTTAGTGAATAAACTCAGAAAAATAATATTCAGACAAGAAGGGTAAAAGAAACTTGCTTAAGACACAGAGAATGACAGTAAGAAAGAAAGCAGCTGACCACTCTACATAAATTTGGGTCTCCCCACCAGATGAACTGGATATGCAGAGACTTGGACAAGTAGTAAAACTTTTCACTGACATCTAGGAAATCCAAGAAGAGAAGAGAGGTGTTAAAAACAAGAAGCACAGAAATACAGCAATGAGCTTAGTTGTTGCTCAGAGCAAGGCAAGTATAGGAAAAGGGGAATGACAGCGGGGACACAAAGTTTCTTTCTGGGGTGATGAAAATATTCTAGCACTGACTGCAGAGATTGCCCCACATACCAGTGAATATACTAAAAACCATTAAACTGTATACCTGGGTGAAGTGTATAGTATTGAGTTATATATCAACTAAACTGCAATAAATAAGATTAAAGCAGTTGTCCTATTTTTTTCAAAAGGAAAAATAAAGGAAATTATAGCAATGAGAGATTAGACAGTCAAGCAAAATTCACAGATTGATTACTGAGTGGCATAAGGCTATGCTGATAGAAGTAATAATTACTATGAATAAGTAGAAATTCATTGAGAAGACATTTACAGTTTCCTTCTGTGGACAAGAAGAATGACAGCAGCAACAGATGAGTGAAACTCAACTGATACAACAGGAAGATTTTAAAAAGGCATTTGTGAAAAATGTTTCTAATAACAGCATCCATATAAATAAAATGAAGAATTAGGGAGAACTGGCAAATTTTGATAGACACCCAATTTTTGCAATATGTCCAACGGTTCCTTATGAATTCATCCAGCTTATGAAAGCATCCTGAGCAAAACACAAAGTGAAACCAATAAATGAAAAGTTAGACAAAGAAAAAAGCAATCTCTAATATGCAATGGCAGTGATGATGAACCTTTAGTTTTCAATGATACAAACAGCCCACTGTGGGATGTGTACCATAGATTTGCTACCACTGCTAGGGTGAATAAACAAGTTTCTCCTTTGAAATCTAAAAGGAAAAGAAAGAAGGTATAATTTTTAAAAATGGGAAGGATGTGACCTGTCAACAGTCTTTTGAGAAAAAATTACTTGTTAGACAACCCGAGCCAACTGGTGCCATGATTTCCAAATAAGATTTTAATGTCTGCATTACAAAGATCACAGATCTAAGCTGCTATCAAAGGATTCCATCAGACATGCAGCACTGTGTGCTAGGATCCTTAAAGCATTTTCAGAGATAAGTGACCAAGTTAAAAAAGAAAAACTCAAAACCATCCTTGAAAAGAGTGGGAAAAATCAGATACTTAGAACAGCTGACAGATGATCTGTACAGAAGATGAAAATATTTAAAAGACAAGACACAAAAACATCCATCTGTGAGGGAGTGGAAAAGCAGTTACCAACCTTGGTTTCACCACATTTATTTATATTCATTCACTGAACAAAATATGTTTTGAGCCCTCAACTGTGTTACTCCCACTAGAGGGTGAATGGAGCCATCTTTCTTGGCAGTCACACAGGCTTGGGAGGAAGGAGTTAACTGAACTCTTGTCCAAAGGAAAATAAAGGCAGTACCACAGAATCCTCATCATGAAACTGGTCATGAGCTATGAGAGCACCAGCAGCTCTATCAAGGGCAAGAGACCAAGAAAACCTTGATGACTAACACCTCTAGCTCCCACCTGGAACAAGAATGGTTACATAATTTCTCCACTGTTAATGACTAACTTTAATCTTTGTCTCTGGCCCTTTTCTATACATTCTTCCTCTCCAGGAGGTCCTCTTTCTTCAACAAGCCAAGGTTTACTCCACCTTTAAGAGTCAGCATAAGTCTACTCTTCCCCGAAGCCGTCTCAGTTCATTGAAGCTCACAGAAATCTCTCTCTAGAGATCTTGGCATTTACTGTCCTGTCCATCCATGATCATTTCAGAGTTAAACCATCACTGCACTGATATAACTGATATGTGTTTTGCCTTCAAAACAACAGTAAGCTTCCCAACTAAGGAGCCTAATTCTTTTTTTTTTTTTTGTACCGGGGATCAAACTCGGGACCTTGCGCTTGCGAGGCAGGCGCTGGAACCACTGAGCTAAATCCCCGGCCCAGGAGCCTAATTCTTAATGGCTATGCATTTTTCTGAGTGAAGAACCTGTATCTCCAGTACACAGAAGATTTAATTCTTAATTCTCAAAATGTGTTAAATTGTGTTATCTGCCATCAGAAAGTATCGAGTATTCAGTGTATTTCATTAATTCTTTTGGACAAACACCACAAAGTGTCTCTAGCCAGATGCTTCCATTTTAGTATTTTATAAAACCATCCCTTGCATAAATTCCTTCCTAGTTTATTTCTCAGCTTGGAGTGATCATTCCATTAAAACTATCATAAAAGTATCAGTATGCATAGTATAACTTTAAAAAAGTGTAATTGTTTATTATCAAAATAAACCAGATGAGGTAGCACGTTTGTAATCCCAGCACTCTGGGAGGCTGATGCAAGGAGGTTTGCAAGTTTGAGTCCAGCCTGGGCAACTTAGTGACTTAGAGTGACTCTACCTCAAAAAAAAAAAAAAGTAGGGTGGGAAAAAGTGATTTTAATTCTGTATCCCATATGATTTAAGTTCCAATGTCAAAGTAAAACTGGAACAATTTCATTTTTGTGCTAAGGGTAGAGTTTTCTGAAATGCCACCCTTACAGAGAACAAAAAGCAAAAGATGAGACCAATCCTGAATAAAACTGTTCTAAAATGCTTCTTTAAAACTCTTTTTGTAAATTAAATGTTACGAAATTACACAATCTAAGTTTCAAAAGCTATTTTTCTTTGGATATAATTTAATGGAGTTGAGAAAAATTCACACTGAGAAGAGATATGTGTGTGTGTTTATCCCTTTTAAACAATACTTTAATCTGGAAGAACAATTTAAAGCCCCTAATATTTAAAAAGTCTTTGCTATTCATGTATTCATGAATGAAAGTTGATTTGATGTATACTTAAGAAATTTAAAATATTCACTTACATTTTTGTGATTAACACATTTCATAAGAACTAGCTCTCTGTAGGCCCGCTTGGCATGAGTTTGATTCTGAAATGGCCGGCTTAGCTTCTTGATTGCAACATTTCTTTCCAGAATAGCATCATAAGCTGCACTGCAATAAGAAATTAAAAAAGAAAAACAGAAAACTTCAGCAAAAATCTGTAAAACAGAATTTATGAAACACTCATATAGATTCACTTTCTCCAAAGGCAAACACAATCAGGTTACTGTCCTGTCTTTGATGTTTGACATTTGCCTTCTGCACTTACCATAGCCCACTCCTAGAATGTGTAGCACCTGTCTCTTAACAACGGACTGTGAGGAGAAACCTGCTTATTCACTGTGCATCCTTCAGGCCCACCTTATACAAGGTGGGCACTGAATATACAAATGCTTCACATGTGCCTAGGTCCACTAGACAGCTTAAAGCCTAAAGGAGTTTTTCTTTCTACCCTTAAATCAGTGAAAGACAGAAAAACATGCGGCTAGAAATTCTACTCAAAATACTTACCCAAGAATTCTACATAAATATGCTGCTTCCATCCTTTTGGACACAAAATGAATATAGCAAGGGGAAGGTACATATAGAAGTATGTAAAGGTAAGATTATTTTGTAATTTAAAAACAAAATCAAAATCTTTAAAATTTGCTTTGGAGGAGAAACTAAACAAATCAATTGATAAACACAAATGCCAGATTTGAGGACATCAGTAGATGTTTGCTAACCAGAACACAGAGAGAGCATCACACTCATCTATCATCTTACTCCTTGTCTTCCTCTACCCCATGACACTCACCACTTGGCAGCCCTTTCACATACTGACAGGTCAGAGAAAGTGAAGCCCAAATAAGCTAACTTGTGTTTAAATTATTGAATTTTATGATTGAAAGACTTTAAAAACCATTTGGATTCACCACTGCTTACAGGGCCAGCAGTTGAGTAATTTGTGCAAGATTAGCCAGTAAGTTAAAAGCAAGGCTGAGATGAGAAGACTAAAACATGAGGCTGTGCTGCTCATACTAAACCATCCAGCATGCTAAAAAAGATGATTTGTTTGTGTAATATTTGAAAGGTCAGCTCACTTCTGATTAATGTGATTTCCTTACCTAAAACTCTGAATGTGTTTTGTAATTATCTTATATCAGACTTAGCACAGAACTACATGAATTAAGAAACTAGTACTAAATAAATGGATATATCTATACATTCTACACATACCAATACCATTGGATACAAATACATACACACACTAAAATGTACATAAATATTATAATCCTCTTTTAAAATGCCATATTTACAGATATGTCCTGTCAAAATTAAAAACAAAACAAAACCACACTGGGGGTCATGGAAAATTACTAGAAATTCTGAGTATCTTTAGAAAACACAAGTTTTATTTATAATTGTTAAATTCATTCCTATTAATAGTTTACCTGCTAAATAAAAGGAATATTTCAAACTATAAAGTTCAAAACAATGAGTGGATTTCACCATTTTATATCCAAGGAAACAAGGTTTTAAATGTTGATTCTTAAATGTGCACAAATCAGAAACAACTGGGGATTCAGAGGCCCTAATCCAAGTCCAGTGAATCTTATATTATGGCTGAGGTTCAAAGTAATCCTTTTTTGCCCCCCAAACTGAATTTTTTAGTTGATCATTATAATAACATATCAATGAGTTTTGAAATTTTTACATTTAATATTTATTTATTTTAAAGTAATCTTTTAGGGGAATTATAAAGTGAAAATCTGAAGACATTTATTCCTTAGGACAGGTACTAGTTAAGAGGATTTAAGGTCCTTTTCAAAGCAATGTTTATTCTTAATTCTGGTACACAAATTTCAAAGTACACTTCTCTGAGAATAAAAAGAAACATTAATAGGTTTTTAAATATCATAAGTGTTTCTAAATAGTGTAACATAATTCTCACAACTACTCTATAAATTAGGTAAGAAAACAGGCTCTGAAATGTTAAATCTGCCAAGAATCACAAAGCTAGTAAGTCACAGACGTAGAACCTGAACCAAGAGCGGGCTTTCAGAATCCTAATACTGACTTTAGAACAATATTTTCTTTAATTTATGGTTGGCTAATTGATCATATACTTAAAATGACAGCTAGAAAACGCAGTGTATAAAATGAGCCCAACTGTTAGAAATATGTTACAAGTAAAGCTCCTCCCTCTTCTCTATTTTCAGAGGTAAGTAAAATCTTCAGTTTGGTGTTCTTTTTTATGTATGATACCACTCATAAATAATGGTATTGTTTTGCATATTTTAAACTACAAATAGTACAATGACATGTGTATTCTGTTATTAAACTCAATTCAACATTTCTAATACTTCCCTTGTTGATACAGATAGCTCCAGGTCATTTAAATGTTGCCCAGTATTTTACTCTATGACCACATCACAATTTTTTATTCTCCTGCTGATGGACTCGATTCTGTTTCTGAGTTTTGCTACAGTACCTAATGGTGCAAAGAAGAGCTCTATGTGTGTCTCTCTGTGTACAAGTATAGAGCTTCTCTAGAATCTGGCCTAAGTGTTAGATCATAAACAGCACCTGTATTTTAAATAGATTTCAAAACAAATTTGGTTCAAGAAGAGGTAATATATAATTATGCTTAACTGTGGTTTACAATTCCCTCAAACATTAGCTTATTTTGCTAACTTAGTGATTTTGAATCATTAGTAGAATTATCCCAAGGAGTGTTCTACATTTCAGTTTATAAGGAATTACGCTGATTTATAAAAGCCTGGGCATTCTGTAGAAATTAGCTTGTAAATCAATTTTAAAGATATATATGAGTTTCAAAACACATACAGTGAGATAATATTAGCTGACTTCATTCTCCAGTGTAAAATAAAATTTCTGAAATTTCAGAGTTTCATTATAGTGTGAAAGTGAAGATTAAACGAGGCTTCTTATTAAATAACTAGCTATGGGAATAGATATATATATGGAATTAACAACTGTGCCAATTATTCTTTCCTGCTACAGATATGTCTCTATATGGCATATGATCAAATGTTCAGTCATGGTTTACACTTAAAGATAGTAGTGCTGGTTTATAGTTATGCTTTATGAATAATAATAAAAAGACCATTAATCCCTGAGGAAAACAATTAACCATGTTACAGCTTTCATTTAATTTTTATTATAGTTTTAATTTTTTGAGGCAACTTAATTATTTACCAAAGTATCTATATCCTGAGATGAAAAAAGGTAGTAATTAATGAATCTCTGCCTAAGTTTAGAAGTAAAAACTTACCATACTATTCCTTGAGCTCCTGAACCTATAGGTTTTAAATTCTGGTATCGTTTCAGGACTGTGAATGTAGAATCTCCAATCTCTACGCTATAAAAATTGTTGTCACGCTTGCTTCTGCTCATGATGGCAAGCAATTAATGGCTTCATCCAAAAATTCACCAAGTGGCTGCAAAATGGAACAAAATGTGATGTTAATCAAGTGAACTTGTTCAACTTAAAATCTGAGTCCTTACTATTTAGTGATATTAATACAGACTGTGAGGTCATGTTCAAAGAGCTGCTTCATTAAAAAATGCACTGAGAAAAATATCACAGAGCCTTGGTTAGCATATGCCATACTTATATTCATGACTGATAGTTTTTTTTAAAAAAATACTTATTAGAGTAAGTTTCTCCAATCTAGATGTCAATAGTATTAACACACACATAACTTTTAAAATAAAAGGCAAATAATTATAATTAAACATGTTATAAAAAGCACCTCCACAGTTTAAAACTTACAATCAGTTTATGTGTTTATTAAGACTACTGAAAGTTTTGATTTTTGTGAGAAATTTATAAACATTCATTAAAAATTGTTAACAGTCTCATTTAATGTTGACTAGAAGATCAGAGTAGTAAACTGCTTAGCACACACCACCCCTACCTAACAAACAAGGTGCTTTCACTGGATAGCTCTTCCACCCCACCACAACATCCTAGGGTCACATATATGCTGATCGAAAGTCTGAGATGTAGGGTAGAAAAAGTAGTATCAAGAAGAGAGAATGTGTGTGTATATGTGTGTGTGTGTGTGTGTGAGAGAGAGAGAGAGATTAAGTATATTAATATATGATACAAAACACAAAAAAACCCATTCTAAATATTCGGAACATCAAAAAAATACCATCTAAGTTCTGACTAGTTCTCTACCACCTGTCAAACTAAAA
>NW_004624928.1:1474520-1505990 GCF_000247695.1 Heterocephalus glaber
ACTATAAAATTTCATTCTTCATCCCACTTTCATCTAGTATTAATGTACATTGATGTTTCTTTTGAATTTTTACTGTGCTGATTGCCAAGAACTGATTTTTTTTTTTTTTTTTTTTTGAGACAGGGTCTCACTATGTAGTTCAGGCTGGCTTTGAACTCGCAGTGATCCTCCAGCCTCAGCCTCCCGAGTGCTAGGATCACAGGTGTGCACCACCACCCCTGGCAAGGCATTCTTTTTTTACCCAGTTGAATACTGGATAATGACAAATCCATCACTCCATCCTTACTACCTGAAACCAGTCTATTCCTAAAGGCAACTGGCAGGTTTTGAGGTATGCACCTATAGTCCCAGCACTGGTGATCACTTGAGCCCAGAAGATTGGGACCAGCGTAGACAAAATAGTAAGATTCCATTTCAAAACAAAGCAAAACACACAAAAAGACAGCTCTAACCTACCACTCACCTCCCCGCCCGCCCTCCTCAGGACAAAACAGTTAGACATAAGAAATTACTGTTTGGGGCTGGGGATTTAGCTCAGTGGCACCGTGCCTGCCTCAAAAGCGCAAGGTCCTGAGTTCAATCCCCGGTACCAAAAAAAAAAAAAGAAAGAAAGAAAGAAATTACTGTTTGTATGTGTGGTTGTAAGACAACACTAACAACCACAAAAATCCTGATAGGACTTAATAATGCAAAGAATTAATTCAACAAATATTAGCGCCTACTATGGGCCAGGCACTGTGCTGTCACGAACTACGGTAAGAAGGCAAATTCTATTAGAATAGAGAGAAGCCACTCAAAAGGTGGGGCGCAAGAAGATGCCTTGGCCAGGTCCCTGGTATGTGGGAATTGCTCTGAAGGTGGAAAAGGGGAAAGAGTGGAACAGGAAAATCAGAGAGGCTACAATAATCTAGATGAAAGGAATGGGATTACTTAGCTCTAACAGGGTTAAAAATAAAAAGGCTAAGTATTAATTAAATACAAAGGAAACCCTTAAGGAAAGTTACAGAAAAACAGTCAAAATCAGTAACTGGACTGATCAGGTAATGCTAGTGAGGACTGGATGAAATGACAAGCTTTATAAACTGCCAGAATGGAGACAGGCATAAAGATGGAAGCTCTGATAGTGATTTAAACACTCAACTATACTCATACAATGATCAAATATGAGTATGGCCTTCCTAACCAATCCCCTATCTTAACTTGAATTCCTTCTTGCCTACAGAATAGAGAAATAATGAGGAACAGAAGTGGGAAGAGAAGAGAGGAAAGTTTTAGGTGTAAGGTTTTTCATTAAATATTGTACACATTTAACGTGGAAACTGGGTCTGCACAGTGCTCAAAGACAGTAGTGATGGTCTCAGGTACTCTGCAAGTCGGATCACAGGCTGATCACAGCTGATGCTATGTCTACTCCTGGAAGGTTAAATGGCCGTCTGCTCAAGCCATCCAACTGCCTGGAAATGAGCTTCCCTAATTAGGCCTGCTTGGACCAGTCCAACTCCCTTCTGGAAGGAACATCAGATCAGGAGAGAAGGGAGCACACTGTGGTGCTTCACAGGAGCTGACTTACTGTTATCAAGGCAGGTAACAAAACTTGCTGGAAATTAAATAAAAAGTTACTAGGTCCAGGAATGCACCCTAGGACAGGTTTCTCTTTCTGCTAGAAGAGTAACAGCAAGGAAAGGCTTCTCTATATTCTCAGAAAGGATGGCCCAGCAACAGGAGGACAACCTACGCTGCCCACAAGGGGTGTCCACCAAAGCCATGGCAGACAAGTGAACACACAGTCACAGCTCCCCAGACACACTGCAGTAGCCTCTCTCAGCTCTATGGGAGCCAGGGAACCTCAGCAGAAGTCACAGATGCCTTACCTAAGAATAGGAGTCAGGGAACTCTCACTTCTACTCGGCAGTGCAGTATTTACTGGAGTACCTGACTCACACACTGCAAACACAACAGTAATCAGAGTCTAGCTCCTCAGTCTAGCTCCTCAGCATTTGCAGTTAAGTCAGAAAGAGACCTTAAGCTCATTACTACCAGCCCGACTGTAACAAAAGCTGAGATAAGGGCAACAAGGGCCACAGCAGGCTGTGCTAGTCTGGGCTCAAGAACAAATGGATTCCTCTGACAACACAGTATTTAAGCAATATCTGAACACGGACTGTGAGTTAACTAGGTAGGGTAAGGGAGCTTTCTAGGCAGAAAAATGGCATACGCACAGGCTCTAAAAAATTCACCAGTATTAACTATAAAATTTGATGCATTATGATAAATGTACATGGCCTGGTAACTACACCAAAATCATCAAAATCATGATACAGAACATTTCCTTACCTCAAAATGTTCTCTAGACAAATCTCTTACCCCCACCCGGCCCATACCACCACTGAACTGCTTAGATGTTCCTTTTCTAGATCTAGACCTAAATGAAATCACACAGCACATAATTTTTGTTTAGCTTTTGCACTTGCCCTAACAGCTTTGAGATTCATCCATTCTGCATTCCTTTTTAATACTAAGAAGTATTCCATCCTGTGATGTACTACTTAGACATTTATGTGGTTTTCAGTCTGGGAGTTACTGAGAATGAAGAGTAAACACCTAGAAGCAGAAGACTGATCAATCCCATGTTTATAAGAAAGTGCCAGGCTGACTTCCAAAGTGCACCTGCAATGTATGAATTGCAGTTGTCCACTTTCTGGTGATTGTCACTTAATTTTATAGTACATAGTGGCATTCCATTGTGGTTTAGATTTGCATTTCCTAGTAAGTAATCTTGAAGCTGAGCATCTGTTCACAGGCTTAGATGTCATTCATGTGTCTGCTGTTGTTGAAGTAGTTATTCAATTTGTTTGCCCATTATACTATTTTTCCCTATTACTAAGTTGTGATACTTTTTTAATATATTCTGGATATACATTCTTTTTTTTGTTTTGTTTTGTTTTTGATACCGGGGGTCAAACTCGGGACCTTGCGCTTACAAGGCAGGCACCGGAACCACTGAGCTAAATCCCCGGCCCTGGATATACACTCTTTAACAGATGTTTTACAAAGATTTTCTCCCATTTGTGGCTTGCCTTCCATTTTCTTAACAGTGTCTTTTCTTAATCTTTTGTTTTGAAATAATTCTAGACTTTCACAGAAGTTGCAAAAGTGCCCCAAAGAGTTATGAGCCATTTTAGATTTTCCAATTACAGATTCTCAACCTGTATAATAATTTTCAGCTTCTTGATTCATCAACACGATACTTATTTCCATTTATTTGGGTTTAAGTTTTCTCAGCAATGTCTATGATTTCTGATATATGGGCCATGCAAAATTTTGTTCACCTTCTCCATGGGTACTTTCACTTTAGATGCTAAAATGAACATTTTAATTTAAAATTTCCAATTGTTCATTATTTGTACATATATACAATTAAATTTTCTATCATGACATAGTACTAAGTTCAGCTTTCCATTTTCGTAGATTTTTGTTGTTGTGTTTGGCGAATTTTTTGAGCTTTTTGTACACACCCAAGCTGTTTTTTTCTTCATTTCTAATTTGGGTACCTCTGAATTCCTTTTCTTGCCCCACTGCACCAGCTATAATTTCCAAACAATGCGAAATTGAAGTGGTAAAGTAAAGCATCATTCCCTTGTCCTGATCTTAGGAAGAAAGTTTATAGTCTTTCATTACTAAGCATGATATACACTACAGAACATCAGGATTTACTGAGAATTTTTTCTAATCATTAACGGGTATTGACAACTGTCAAATGATTTTTTCTCAATCTATTGAGAAAATCATGTAATTTTTATTCTTAGTTGGGTCATATGATGACATCAATGTATTTTCAAATGTTTAACCAATCTTGCATTCCTGGAATGAATCCCACTTGGTGAGTGGGAAGAAAACTAGTGCCTTTTAATATACTGATTTTAGCAGGCTACAATTCTGTTTAAGGTTTTTCTATCTACTTTTCTGGGGGACACTGAACTCTAGCTTCCCTTCATATTAGGTCAACACTGGCCTCATAAAGTGAATTGGAAAGAGTTCCCTCTGCTTTTATTTTCTGAAAAATTTATATACAATTGATATAATTTCATTTTTAAAAGTCTCATAGAATACCACAGTGAAGTGTTCTAGGATGAGTTTTTTTGAGGTAAGGATATAATTACAAATTTAAATTCTCCTATAGACATAGAGTTCAGTGTTCAGGTTACCGTTTCTTCTTAAGTGAGCTTTGGTAATTGTGTTTTTCAAGGACTCATTCCATCTAAGTTGTCCAATTCAATGTCCTATAAAGCCTGTAGTCATGTCTCCTCTTTCATTTCCATTACTACTGTGTCTTTTTTTTCCCTCCTAATTAACCTGGCTGTTATCACTATCACTGATCTATCAAAATAATATTGTAATTTGATTTTTATTCTTTTGCACTTTTCTATTTCCTTAGTTCCCTTCTTTCTTCTTGCTTGTTTTGTGATTGTTCTTTTCTTCTGTTTCTTAAAATGGAAATTTCAGAATACTGATTTGAGAGCTGCTTTTTATAATATAAACACTTAATATTACAATTTACCCTTTCAGAACTTTATCTTAATATTACAATTTTAAAAAATCATATCTATATTTAATAACAATAAAAACAAGTGCTTAACAGAAAGCTTCCATTACGTGGGATACTGTTGAAAATGCTTTAGAAATACTAATTCTTAATCTTCATAACAGCTCTCTAAGGGTTTTCTACTTGTTTATGGGTACAGGGTAATCTGGTCTGTTACTTCATCTTGGCTGTTACTTCATCTCATTTTGTCTGATGCTACCATATATTAAGATAGGCACTATCTTACAGATCCCTATGTTTACAGATTTTGTAAGAGGTAGAGTAAGGATGTGAGTCCTTCACAAATATTGAGTCTAAAATATAATAAATCTGAAGGTAAAAAAGATATGGAGAAAAAGAGGACATGTGCTTGAAACATCTGAGACATCCATTGGCAACATCAAGTTGGTAACTAGATACAGAAAGAAACCTCAGAGGGGAGATACAGGAGAAAGATATTTGGGAGTTGTCGTTTGTGAAGCAATGAGGGAGAATTAAATTCCTTGAGAAGTGCAGCAGTAAGACAAAAATACCTAAGATTTAGCTTTGTGAACATCCACATTTAATAAACAATTAATTAGAGAAAGATTAGAAATAGAGAAAAGTTAGTATAGCTACTTAGAGAAGTTTAACAAAGACAACAAAAAGAAAACGATGGACTAATTCCAAAGACAAGGGCATTAAGGATTCTGTACTGGTGAGATTTATGGAGAATGCCTTTGGTATACTGTTTTACAATAACAAAGCTGAAACAGCAGGAAGAAATGGTATAGAGTCTGATGACTCATTTCTCTACTTAGGAAGGCTGCTTAAATACTTAAAAAAAGGCTAGTTTGGGCCAGGGATTTAGCTCAGTGGTTCCACCGCCTGCCTCGAAAGCGCAAGGACCCAAGTTCGATCCCCGATACCAAAAAAAAAAAGAAAGGCTAGTTACAGAATTTAGATGTGACTTGTTAAAGCATAAATGAAATGACAGGCATTACTATCCAGTTTAATAGATGAGTAAATGGAGGCCCAAGGGATTATTAACATAAAACTAAATGCTGAGACTATAAGATTCAGCTTTGGCTTTCAAATGTCTCCTCTTGGTATTTCTATGGCAGGAACACTGCATTCATGTCAACATGGCTAAATTAGCATCTTCCAAAACTCTCATACATCCAGTGGATGCATTTCCCTTTCATAAAATATTTTTAAAAATCTGTCCAGATTATGATTTTAATAAAGTTTTTTTCACTCAAACTAGCGTGAACTTAAATTCTCACCTAAAATTATCTTGCTGAATATACACTTTTGGAGCTTTGCAGATTTCATACCAGGCTGTGGTCTTTGTGGGGGCAAAGGCTATATCTCTGACATCTTAAGATTTCCAAAACACTCAGGCTCTCCAAAGCGTTAGAATTTAACAAGTAACTGTTTTAAAAAGTTAAGGAAGAATGTATAGTTTTAAAGTCACAAATTATTTAATAAATTGGTTTATTTTCACCAGTGCTTTCCTTAATCACTAGAAGAAAAAGATACTGTATTAGGTTTCTATGACTCAAGATTGAGTTCTGTGATGTCTACATAGGAAACTGCTATCTGGCAGTGACCCATAAAATGGTCCATCTGGCAAGCCTGAACTGAGACAAAAACAAGCTAAACTTAACAGTTACAGTACATAAGGGGTACTTAGGGTAGAGAGTGTATTTAATGCTGCCACACAACCAGCCCACAGACACTGGAAAGTAATTCTGGCAATGCAATAAGGTTCAGAAATCAGACAACTTTAATCATCAAGCAATCTTGGCAAGTCACTGGGGTATCAGAGCCTGTCTATCTTAATGAGGTTTGCGTGTGTGTGTGTGTGTGTGTGTGTGTGTGTGTGCGCGCCAGGAATCAAATTCAGGGCCTCATGCCTGCCAGGCAGGTGCTGTGCCACTGAGCTACATCTCTGGCCCAGAGCCTGTCTATCTTTAGGTATCATGATTCTAGGTCTATTAACTAACCCTATCTGTGGCAGTTAAAATTATCAACTTCCCTTGGGCACAATGTGTCCAGACATTTGTTAAAACATTATTATGGGTGTTTCTATAAGGGAGCTTCTGGATGACTTTAACATTTAAACTGACAGACTGACTCAAACAGGATGGACTTCATGTGGATGGGTCTCATCTAATCAGCTGAAGGCCTGAACACAACAAAAAGGCTGATTCCCCTGAGAGTAAGAGGGAATTAACTCTCTTCACTGGTGCATTCATTGGTCTTTTTTTCCTGCCTTTGGACTCAAACTGAAACAAGGGTTCTTCCTGGGCCTCAAGCCTGCTGGTCTTGGTCTAGAGCTATGCCACTGGGTCTCTCAGTTCCTGCACCTTTGCACTCAGACTAGAACTACACCATCCGCAATCCTGGGTCTCCAGCTTGCCAAATGCAGGCCTGGGGCCTTGTCAGCCTCCAAGATCATGTAAGCCACTTCCTGACGATAAGTCTCTAGGGTCCTAGCTATCTAAAATGGTACCTTGCAATTCACTCTCTTGGCCTATTCTGCTTCATTTTTCTTCACAGCACTTCTCACTATTGACTTCTACATCAGCCTTAACTGCTCCACTGAAACATAAAGTACCATGAAAGCATGACTTTTTCCACTCATGAAGAAATCAGCAGAGTCTCAAAGAGTACCTGACAACTGGGCATTTAAACAGACACTGAATGAATGAACAAGTAAACAAACTTTAAGTTCCCACTATGAATTACTTATCACTCTCCTCCTCTCTAGGAGTAATGTACAGGAAAGAAAGAATATGATTAACCTTCATTATCGCTGGTTATGCAGTCTCCATTGTAGGCCACTTCATATGCCCTAGCCTTAGACCAGAGGCTTGCCCCAATCTCATAAGTTATGACCAACATGGCAGAACCACATGTGACAGGACCCATTTGTGCTAAGAACAACTACAGCTTGCTTCCTCACCAGGCAGATAATAACCCTTAGGATATCAGCTCTGCAGAAAGTGGGCCTAACTAATGTTGTCTGACTACTTCCAGAATAGAGTAAGAGTTTCTTGGCCTCAGGCCTAAATCAAGCTGCTGTCTCACTGTAAGTATATAAGCCTACACTTAACATCATTCCTTACAAGCTCTCAACTGGCCTCCAGATCACATCTCATCTATTCCAATTCTGTGTATTTTTTTATTTTGGTACCGGAGATTGAACTCGGGACCTTGCACTTGCAAGGCAGGCGGCAGAACCACTGAGCTAAATCCCTGCCCAATTCTGTGTATTTTTCAATGCTTATTTTTTCAATTATATTTGAAGTGTAAGGTACAACCTAGGGCCATCCTGTCTTCCTCCTTTCCAAAACGTAAGTTATGGCTGACTAACCGTTTACAACTAAGAGACTGACCTGGATGGTATGAAAGCAGCACCAATCTTGGGCTGTGTGGCTCGATCCTCTATGGCAAAGCAAGACAACCAGCCAGCTCTTGGGCTCTTGTGAGACCACCTAAGCATGTTTCAGTCACTGAAAAAGCAGAATCTTACTCCCACTCTTTAAGAACCAAAAATCCAAACTAAGAACACTAGGATCCTACTCCTATTCTTGCCTAGGGCATATTATTTTTATTTTACAGTATCACTGAGATTATACACAGAACATACAGATGATGGTAAAAGTGTGAGCTATCTTCAAAAGTGAGAAGAAGTGCTAGAAAAGCCCTTGAGAAAGGGGACTGATCAGAAATTTCTCAGTAAATCCCTCCCATTTTTTGCCCCCTTCAGGAGTCTTTACATTGTTCCCACTGCAACCACAAACATAGAGGGACAGACTACTTACTTCCTTCCCACTCTCAAAAAAAGTTGCCACCATGTCTCTTTCTTTGCTCCCTTTAATGGAGATGTTACATAGGTCTTCTCAGAAGTGATGTTATTGAAGGACCAAACCATCAGATGGCTGAGGGTGTATGGGGTTGTTTCTGTGTCTTCTGTTCTATTCCACTCATCAATGAATCTATTTTTGTGCCAGTACCATGCTGTTTTGTTACTACAGCTTTAAAATCCAGTATATTGTGATGCCTTCTCTTTTGCTCAGGCTTGCTTTGGTTATTCTGGTTATTCTTTTGGTTATTTTTAAACCACGAAGAGGTGTTGAATTTTGTTAAAGGCATTTTCAGCATTTCTGCGATGGCTGACTATGGAACTATCTCACAGAAAGGTGAAGCTCCATGAGCTCCTATGATCCCCACCAAAAATAAACTATTAGTAAGTACTGAGACTTCAGAAACTTGTGAAAACAAAATGAAGTAAAACTAGCAGACAAGAAGGAACATTTCAGAATTCTCTACTTATCCACCATCTTTAAAGCTGAATAAATGTACAGGTAACTGTACACTTTCCTTTTGCCTTTTAGCCTAGTTTGGTGACTCTTCAATTTCATTCTGCATAAGAACTGATGTTCAGGAGTATACACACAAAAGATTTATATTGACTTTTATGAATTAGGGAATTTACAAAGGTGATTCTGATTATGGACTTACATGGTCTATCTTTAAGACCCTAACCACAGAGACACAAGTTTTCAGCATTTCTAACAATCACAAAACTAGAATAGGCAAATTGTCCCTAGAAATTACTTACATCATAATATACAGTAATATTTTAGGGGCACGGCTCCATTTAAATTAGAACCACATGGGCCGGGGATTTAGTTTTGGGGTTCCACCACCTGCCTCACAAGTGCAAGGCCCCAAGTTCGATCCTTGGTAACAAAATAAATAAATAAGCAAACAAACAAATAAATAAGTATCACACTAAATGTGAGATGCCAACTCTATGGAAGACACAGTATTGAGAGAGAACAGTAGATTCCCATCTGTGAGGGCATGTGCTGTGCTCTCTGGGATGGGTAGAATTCTCTGTACTATTTAAACCATCATTTTGTCTACAGGACACAGACATCTGAAAGTTTAACAGTTAAATTCACATAAAATGAAATATTACTACCATAAACATTAAAATAACAAAGCTTTCAGAAGAGGTTAGAATCTTTAAAGTCTTAATTTGCTTAAAGTCTTTGCAGACAGTGCCCCTCTAAATCTGAGATTCTTGCATCTCCTCCATTTTCTGTATTACTATCTTACAAAGAGGTTAGGGTCCCATTCCCATTGAGTCTGTGGAAAGTAGAGGGCAAATCAAGTGTTTATATAATTAGCACCTTTTTTTCTGTTTTGCTATGTAGTTTAAGCTGACCTTGAACTCACAATGATTCTGCCTCAGCTGCCTGAGTGCTAGGATTACAGGTGCAAGCCACCACTCCTGGCTCGCACATTTCTTTCATTACCTATGAATACAAGAAGTGTTATAGCCAAGGGATAACCTTGGCACTCTGGCTATCACAGGTTCTTTCTACTAGGTACTCGACCATGTCTAGTTTGCAATTTCTTCTTGAGAAAATCTAGCCCCTACCTACAAAGGGAGGAAAAAAGCCTGGTTTGTACTTCTGCAATGGAGTTTTATAAGATCTATTCATAACACAGTTAACTCCTAATTGCACTTAGTTCAATAGTTTTATTACATTCTATCACAAAGTCTTTTAGGCAGATGTTGCTTCACAATCTTAAGTTTGAGGAGGATGCCTTTAATTAAATATTTCATACTAGCCACATGAAATCACTAAGCCTCAGGACCCATTTCCAAGACTTCATGTGGACATTCATACTATTTAGCATAAATAGCTCAGAATTTTTTAGTGTGGCATCGTCAGTGGGAAAGGAATGTTTTTGGTTTGTTTAAAAAACAATAGTAGTAGACCTTTTCGTAACAGAATATCACTATATGGGTATGATATCACTGCAACAATTTAACTGGTATCCAAAAGTTTAAAATTACTAATTAAAATGCAAATATCTCAAAATATTACAAAGCTGAATCTAGGATGCTCAGCTGTTATCTAGATTCATGCTAGTTGTTAAAACACAATGCCAAATTCAATGATGTTCAATGAATAATTATAAGAACATACTATCTTCTGAGATAATCAAAAGGTATTTTAATTTTAAATATAACAAAAATTAATATTCATAAATTTCTATAAAACTTGTTTGAGTTTTTACACCAAAAAGAATGTTCAGCTTTAAAGGAATTTTTGTACTATATACAAAGTTGGGTTGAATCTTCACCCTATCCAAAATAACAAAAAAAACTGGTCACATAAAATATCTCATTTCTGGAGTTAGACTGAAATGCCTGATACATACTTACTTATCTACTTTCTTTCTTTCTTTCTTTTTTTTGTTGGTACTGGGGATTGAACTCAAGACCTTGCATTTGCAAGGCAAGCAGCAGAACCACTGAGCTAAATCCCCGGCCCCTGATACTTTCTAATAATAACTTTTGCTAAGTAACTTACTAATATAATTCCCAAGTCTCATAAGAAAATGTTGATCACATTCAAACATCACCAGATTCACTTCCTAAAACCACAAAT
Organism: Heterocephalus glaber; assembly: GCF_000247695.1. The sequence continues at coordinate 1,485,564 of NW_004624928.1, forward strand.
CAAGAATAGTAACTGAGAAGTGTCCCAGATGCATCTTACAGAGAATTTTATTCATATTAGTTAATTCTACATATAATTACCATTAGTTTATCTTGCCAGCAATATAATTATGATCAGAATTTTAAAAAGTGCTACGTAGGTGTTAGAATAAAATAATTCCATGGAAAATAGCTTTCTGTAATTAAATTTTCCCCCTCCCAGGAGGAAAAAAAAAAATCACTGAATTTTAGAGTAAATTATACCATGTTTCAGAATCTGAAAGCTCAGCAAGATGGGGAGAAAAACAGCACTTCCATTTGACTGTGATAACCAAATATGACAAATCTAAATTGAAAACTTGCAAGATTAGTACAAAATCTAATTTTCTAGCTACAAACCTATTATTAATCACTCAGAAACAGCTTCAGTTTTATACACCTCTACATTGCCCTTCATAGGGTAAGGCCTGTAGCCTGAGCCACCAAAATCTGTTGTTTTTTTAAGCTAATGACAAAGGCTAGAAATTTAAAAACACACTGGTTTTTAAAAATATATAAATCTGCAGCAGATATTAAGCATTTTTTCTTTCTTTTTTTTGGTTTTTTTTTTAAGGCAGGGTCTTGCTATGTTGCCCAGGCTGGCCTCAAACTGAGGAGAATCTTTCTGCCTCAGACTCCCCAGTGTTGGGATTACAGATGTGTGCCATCACACCTAGCAAAAAAAAAAAAAAAAAGCTCCCATTGTGCCTGGACTTTTACTCAGAAGCAGAAACTCTCAGAGAGAACAGCCTTCATCTTTTGGCAATCTATTCCTGATATTTTTCTTTTACTTTCTTCATTCTTTTGGAAAAAAGTTTAGCATATTCTCTTCTTTATTTTTCTTAGTAAGCTCTTTCTTCAGAGTCATACACTGGTGTTTGTGTGGCAAAACACATGAAGCAGCAATAAGAGGTTGAATCTTGGGTGCTTTGGCCCTCGATTTTGGTCCTTGTTTAAGGGCTCTCTGATTACATACTGGCAGACAAGCATCTTTAGAACGACTGAAAGTCTACAGATTCTGCTAGCTCACCAGACCCCAGGCTGACAAGGCACAGGAGTATCAGTCCAGAAATACCCCCCCCCATTTACATACTAAGTTGAGAATGCTTCGATTGGAATCTACAGTGTAACTCTGAATAGATCTGTGCTTTCTCTGTCCATTTCTCTGTGGTCAGTGACTGGAATGCCCCTTAACAGCCGGCACACCTCCTGTGTCAAGACACCTGCTCCATGGGTGTCAAACAACCTTGTTTGCCATTCCCACACCAATAGGGACCGCATAACTCTTCCATTCTCTACACCCAGAGCATCAGCAGCAATTTTTGTAGCTATGAGTTTCTCATCAAAAATATAAAAGCTGTGTTCATTGTTCAGTTCAATGAGTTTCTGACAGCCAGTGCAGATGACTGCCTACTAGGTATCACAAAAAAGAGGTTCTCCACTGATTCTTTACACCCCTCCAGAGGAGATTTAAAACATTCAGGAATAAATTAACTACAAATGGGAAAAGCTCATGACATCAGTTACAGCTTGTATCTAGATGTACCCCCAAAGCTTCATGCAGTCATAATGCAGCTTTTCAGAGGTGGCTGGATCTAGTTTGTGATGCTGGGATTGATTCATGGTGTGATGCTAGGATTAAGGGTGTTCCATCCTGGGCAAGAGTGCTACCCACCCTAAGAGCAGGTAAAGCCTAGATAGAATCTAAGGGACAGAGAGAGGGCTGCTGTTGTTGTTGCTTGCTCCTTTTGCTGCCTTCTGCCTGCCATAAACTGTTTCTCCTATATGATGTCCCTCTGCCATGCCACCCTGCCTAGGAGCCAGCTGCCTATGGACTGAAACCTGTACAAACTGTGAGCTACAATAAACCTTTCCTCTTTTAACTTTGGGTGTCAGGTATTTTATATTAGCAACGAGAAAAGTAACTAAGACAATATCATTTACAACAATTTAAAAATGACATGAGTGTCCAACAAGTGATAAAATGGTTTGGTTTTTGGTGGCTTGGATTTTTGGATTCACAAATGTCAATAGTGCCAACTAAACATAAGTGTATTAATTTATACTATCAAACTGAAAGATACATTTGGTCTTGTCCTCACTTCCTGGCATAAAATCCTAAAATCCTGGGACTCTCCAAAGTGAGTAGAGTGTTTTGCTTGGTAATGAGCTAAAACAGATAGGGGCTCTTAGGTAACCTCTCAATGACTACTGTCAGGGAGAACCACCCAGTGGTTAAATGGCTCAAACTATTTCAAGGAGGGGATACAGTGGAAAGGGTGAAGGGAAGTGCTAAGAAAACTGATGTCCAATGATTTAATCAATCATGCTTATGTAACAGTTTCCAGAAAAAGCCCAAAGGGGTGAATTCCAGGGGCTTCCAGATGGCTGAAATGCAAGTTGCTAGTGGGAGTGTGCCTGGAGAGGGCATGGATGCTTCACACCCCTTCTCCCACACACTGCCTTATGAATCTCTTCCACAGGGCTGTTTATCTGTATTCTCTGTAAACCCTTTATAATATAAGAGTAAAGGTAAGTAAAGTTTTCACCTTAGCTCTGTAAATTAGTTGATTCCATCACTGACCTATGGGATCTGAGGCTATGTCCAGGCAGACAGTGTTAGATCTGAACTGAATTAGAGAACACCCAGCTAGTTTCCACTGGAGATCTGCAGATTCAGCTGGTGGTAAGGAGAAATCCTCATACATTTTGGTGACTAGAGTCCACAGAATTATTCTGTGTTGTAAGAAAATAGAAGAGGGCCAGGGATTTAGCTCAGTGGTGCCGTCGCCTGCCTCACAACCGCAAGGCCCTGAGTTCGCTCCTCGGTACCAAAAAAAAAAGAATATAATAGAAGAGGTTTTTTTCTTCCTATATCCTCCTCATATATTTCCTTTTTTAAATTTATTTTTATTATTTTTTTTTGTTAAATTATCTTATTGGCACATTTTACATGAATGTTTTCATCTTTTTTTGGTACCAGGGATCGAACTCGGGTCCTTAGCTTGCCAGGCAGGCGGTGGAACCACTGAGCTAAATCCCCGGCAATTGGTACATTTTAGGTATACAACACAATTACATTTCTCATTGGGAATTGTACCTTTACATAATGCATCTTGGTTCTTATTTTTTCCCCATTCCTAGCCCTCCCTTCACCCCCTCCACCCTTCCCTATTTACAAAGACTTTATTTCCATTTTTTCCATTTCTCAGCAGTTTCCCTTTCCCTTCTTTCCTTTCTCCTGCCCCTCCCACTACCCCTACCCCTTTGGACCTTTTCTTCCTATTTTGCATTATCGATTATTCATTCTAATCATTGGTACATTTTAGGTATACAATATAAGGACATTCATCATTGGAAATTTGCACCTTTACATAATCTCTCTTGGTTCTTATACCTAAAGAGGCATCCAACAATTTTAAAGTACAACACAGTGAAGTGCTGTGAAGGAAAAAAAATCAGTGACGGCAAACCTTTTAGAGATTTCAATAATACAAACATTCCACTATTGGCATGCGTGCTGTAGGTTTGCCACTTTTAGTTACTTTTCTCTTATTGCTGAGACAAAATACCCGACAAATCCAAAGTTAAAGGAGAAAAGATTTATTTAGCTCATGGTCTGTAGAGATTTCAATCCATAATGGGCTGGCTCCAAGACAGAGTGGCACATGACAGAGGCAAGAGTTCATGGTATGGAGAAGGTAGCAAAGCAGTAAGGGACCTTAACAACATCTTCCTGCCCCTTTTATCTCATCCAGTCTACTTAGGGTGGGTAGCACTCACACCCTTAATCCTAGTGTCCTTGAGCCTAGCACTGCGGCATGAATCAATCCCAGCATCACACACTCTAGATCCAGCCACCTCTGAAAAAGCCTCACCTATGATTGCATGAGGCTTTGAGGGGACATCTAGACACAAGCCAGATCAGCCACCATCGAAAAAGATCCTTGAATAATAATGTCAAATAACTTAATGCAACAAGTGAGTAAGAAAGTGGCACACTGGAACCACTCAGTATAAGATCAAGTGGTCCTAACAATATTCCAAAGGCTTCAACCTTGTTTACCCTGAGTAATAACTATAACCTTCCTGAGGTATTAAGAAACTAAATGGCCAGTATACTTCATTTCAGAAAGCCAGAACACAGCTAATACCTTTTTATAAAGAAGCTAGTAAGAATTATTTTTAAAATGTTAGTATACTGGGGAGATTTTAAAAAAATCACATCTAAAATACTCCCACATAACTGGTAATAAACATAACGCCAAGAAGCCAAGATTACTCTAAACTTTGACAATGTCTCCTGAGTTCCCTGGAGGGCCACTCACAAGTCTCATCCAGTGGCCTACCTACTCAGGGAACTTCTGTAACTTCTCCCAAGTTTCTTTGCAAATTGCTCAATAGTTGCAAACACCTTTTCTCTGATTACTCCTACTTCCCACTCTTAAATGTATCAAAGAGGATCTAATCACTATATTGCTTAGTAAATTCACTGCTTCAATTATGATCTCCCAATTTTGTTTCCCTGACCCCTCTCCTACAGTCTCTTGATCATCTCAGTAAGATGTTCCAATAGAACTCAAACTTGAAATAGTAAAAATCCAACTTTTCTTCCCTCTAAAACTAACTTGCTTTTCCTTCCATGTCTATTTCTTCTATGGGCAATGTCATTCTTCTAGTAACACAGGCTGGAAACCTCCCAGGAAGCTTCTGCTTCATTCTCTTTTAATGTCATTCTCATTTTAGGACTGGCCCTCACACTGAGTTATTCTCACTTTGCACTTCAAGACCACAGGCCTTTAACAACTCATATTCCCATTAGTCCTCTCTTTTAACTTCTTCACTCCCTTCTCTTTATATTATGACCCATCATGCCACCATTACATCAATATCATAGGCTCGACCAGGTGTCTCTTTCTTTCGAACGTATAACTAGATTGCTGAATAAAACACAACTGTGCATACTGGTGCTAATTTTTGGATTCAAGACCTCCAATCTAAGCCAGGTAAAACATCTTACATTTCCAAGTCTGCTACCTTCTCTAACTTCTACAGTATTAATTTCAAGTTGTCACCATGTTCCTTAAATCTTCAATTTTACCTTACTTCAAGGTAACTGCAACTCCTTTCCAGAGAAAAATAAAAATCAGGAAATACTTCAGCTTCCATTCACTAAGCTAGTTTCCAGGAATTTATTATTATTATTATTTTTCTTTTTAGAGACAGGATCTCACTATGTAGCCCAAGCTGACCTTTAAACTCGCTATGTATTCTAGGCTGGCCTCCAGCTCACAATCTTCCTGCTTCAGTCTACTGAGAGCTGGGATAACAAGAGATGCACTACCAGACCTGACACAACATACTTTATTCTTCACCATTAAAAGTAACAGTGCTCTAAAAAACTCTCCAGATCTTGCTCAACTGATTTTCACTCTTTCTCCCATTGCTTCCTAAAAAAAAACATGGTTAAAAATCCAACTTCACTGTCATCACACCTCTAGCCACCGGCCACTCTCAGCAAAACAGCTTACACAGTGTTTGTATTTGCCATTTGATCTCTGTTATGGCTTGTGTCTAGATGTTCCCCCAAAGCCTCATGCTCTCATAGGTGGGACTTTTCAGAGATGGTTGGATCTAGAGTGTATGATACTGACATTAAGGGTGTGTGGTTACGGAATTAGTCCACTGATTTATTTCTGCATGGTTCTGGGTAGGATTAAGGGTACCCCACCGTGCGTATGAGTGCTGCCCACACTCAGGGCAGGTAACTTGGATAAAATATAAGGGACAGAAAGAGGACTGCTATGGTTGCTTGCTCCTTCTTCACTTGCTGCTTGCTGCCCACTGCCTTCTACTTACGCTGCCTGCCTCACCAAGAACTGATTCTCCTCTGCAATGTCCCTTGGCCACACTACCCTGCCTATGGACTGAAACCTCTAGGAACTGTAAGCCAAGATAAACCTTTCTCCTTTAACTTTGGGTGTCAGATAATTTGTATCAGCAATGAGAAAATTAACTAAGACAATCTCTTTGCCTCCCCATAATAATTAATCCTGATCTCACCAATCCCATTAAACCCATTTATGAAGGTCATCACCCAGCCTCTTGCTGCAACACTCAACAGAACTTTACTCCTCATGCAGTTTAGCAGCATCTGACTGACACTATCAATCACATTCTCCTGCCTGAAACTCTTTCCTTGGGTTCCTAAAAACACTATGTGCTACTGATTTTTATTACTCTTTTCTGTTCCTTCCCAGTCGCTCTTGTAGGCTCCTTTTCCTCCACCATCCCTCAAACATGATTCCCGAGAGAAAGCTGGCCCTCTCCTCATGTTATATTTATCCATTCTCATGGCTTCAGTTATCACATAGAACTGAACAAGTTCAAACATTTGTCTGCTACTGAATTCTTTCCTCTAGATACATACTACATCCAATGCGCTATGCACCTGAATGTCTCAAACTATACAATACAAAAGTCCTTTATCCCTCTTTATTTCCACCAAATTTGCTTGTGCTTCTCCTATGCTTTTTCACCTCAGGAACTGCTATCAATATCCAATCAGTTATTCAAGCCAGAAACAGAGACATTAGCCTTGACTCCTCATTCTCCCACATCCAACCTACCACGTGATTCTGGAATGTCAAGCTTTATCTGCCACAAATCTGTTTTCTTCTTGTTCACCATCCTAGTTCTGGCCAACATTATCTATCATTTACATTACTATATTCTTCTAAAGGGGTTCCCTGCCTCTAATCCTTCTGGTTCCAATTCTTCATTTTGCAGCCAGAATTATCTTCCAAAGTTTGATCATTCTAAGAATTTGGTCCAGTCCATAACTCACTTCAACCCTTTAACTATGAAAGAGGTGGACTTTGAAGCACTTATGTTTCTGCTATATGACCCCATCCTTCAACCACAGCTGATTAGACCAAGGGTAGACAAGCTACTTAAGCCAATTAGACTCTCTCGAGATAATTTAGAAGTGAAACTCAAAAGCTGTAGGTTGGCTCTGCTGTTAGAGAAGAAGAAAATCCAGCACACACAGAACAATGAAGCAGACACAACAGAGAAAAGCAAAGACATAATGACAGGAAAGTGTGGGAGTATCTGATGTTAACTGATAACCACGACTGATTCCAAAACTGGTCCAGCTGTACTTCCTACACCTTTTGCTTAGTTTATTAATCTTTCTAAGATTTAAATTTGATTCTGAATCTCCCTGACTTAAAATTATATCATGATTCCTTCTGGCCAAACTTCCATTAGGAATTCTAGGACTTTGGATGATTTGCCCCTGGCCTTTCCTCTTAACAGATCCTCCTCCCAGATCCAATTCCATTGATTCCAGTCACAATGAAGTGCTTCTAGTGTACTCCAATCTCTCTTTCCTTCGAGCCAGCACAGGTTGGTTTGTTTTTGTCCTGTTCTGTCTGTATCACACTTCCCTGCTCACTTTCCCTAGTGACTTCCTCATCTGGGAGGCTTCAGTTCAGGAGCCAGTGCACTCACTTCCATGACACCCTTGACTTTTCTCCATCACTAGCACTCTCCTGATCTCCCTACACTAAAAATGCCTCAAGGGAGAAAAGAATATGTTATGTTCAAAGCTCAGATCCCAGAATTAATATTTTTCAATAAACGAGTTGTATGGATTTTACTTGGATGTGCTGGCTACTTGCCTTTTCTATTTTCATAGATACTGCTCTGTTTCAAATTAATTTCTCCTCAACTATTTCAAAGATTTCTTAACAATTCTTTCCTCTAATCAAAAACTGACTCTAGGGCTGGGGATTTACCTCAGTCGTTCCGCCGCCTGCCGCGCAAGCACAAAGACCCGAGTTCGAGCTCCGGTACCAAAAAAAAAAAAAAAACTGACTCTAACAAAATCCAACCATTTTTAAAAATTTCTTGAACAAATCAAACTTTTCTGCCTTCATGCCTCTGTTCTCCTTATGTGAAATGCCCTTCACCACCATTTCTATCTTCTCTACTTTTTTTAACTTTTCCAACATTTACCACCATCTAAGATTAGGAAATGATACTTTTCACTGAATTTCATTCATAACCCACATGATACTGTTGCCTTTCAGAATATACTAAAAGTTATCTATTTATCTAAACTTTTTTGTCAACCAAGAAATGTCAAGTTTCTTAGCTATGCAAAGTCAACTGAACATAAATGAAGCAACAAAGTTATTAATGTTCACAATATTTTTATAGTATCATGGACACATATAAAATAAAGTTATATTTGCATAGACTTTTCATATTTAGAATGCTGTGCTCTGGTTAATAACATCATTTAAAAACAATTAACTTGAAACATCTTTTATAGCCTTAATTTGAAGGGCAGACATGCAACCATGGTAACTCAATCAATATTAAAGTTTTCTTTGTCAGCTTGATACTTCAGATAGTTCTTGATCTAATATCTTCTAAGCATTCAGTTAAATTTCAGAAAACAAAAGTCAAATAATATTTGCTGATTACTTAGCATGAAGGATTCATTTTATTTTTTTCTGCTACTCAATTACCATAAAGGTTTTCAAATACTCACACTCTTTTAGATTAGTCTGCTGCTAATATTTAAGGTGAAAAACTTACTTTTCAATCCTATATGGCAATGTTTTCCAAACTGAGTCCCAAACCACTGATGGATCATGAAGTCAACTTAGTGGATTCAAATTTCTTAAAAAAAAAAATCAAACAAAAAAGGAAGTATTAGAATTCAGACCATGTGATAAGGATATCTGTAAAATTTGTGTTTATACATAAGCAGCATGTACTGCCACACAATAAAAGCTCTGCCTCTCCACCATGGAGCATAGTTAAAAAAAAAAATCAAAATAACAAAACAACGGTACTTTTGGTACTTAAAATATAGATAATATATAAATACTAATTTTCTATAAACCTACCTTTCAACTAACAAAAAGTTACAACAGGTTAAATAGGATTTTTTTTTTTTTTTGGTACCGGGGATCAAACTCGGGTCCTTCTGCTTGTGAGGCAGGCAGGATTTTCTTATTAAAAAAATTTGAATTTCATTCAAATTCAAAAAAAGGAAAAAAAATAAAAACCCTGCATAATTCTAAAGGATTTTCATTTGTCTTCAATTTCTTGTGGGCTCTACTCATCAAAGATATTTAAAATCTGTGAGCATATTTGCTAGCTATTCAGACTATTTACTATAACATCATTACTGAATAAGGAAGTGACTAAACAATGTAATTATTAAGGTTTGGATGAAGCTGATTAAGACAGCTAATCGTAATCCATCATGCCACAACTCTAACTCATTAAACATGCTCATTCACTGACAACTGAAAGAAAGTTCCCTCCTTAGAGCTCAAATATCATTCAGGTTACATACTTATCACTACTAACTTGTCCAGGAATTCAATACACTTTTTATAAACACTTTTGCCAAAAAATTTTTATAGACAGATGAGTCCTTTATAGATGATATTATCTTGGTTATCAAGAATTGTCAAAGTTTAGGGATTTCCATACAAAATAACACTGTATAATATGGTAATACTGTCAATAACTGATAATACATAAAAAGGAATAAAAACGTCAGTGCATCTTGTCACTGAGTAGGATAATTGCAAGGTGGCATGGGGGATATAAGTTTATAGTCATAGGAGGATGACATTATCTTAAATCTGGTGACACAAAATGACATCAATGGTCCAGTTAGAAGTTATGATTATTTTTCTTTTAATAGCTATGATGAAACAACCTCAATTTTGAAGCATATGTATCTAATAAACATTTTCAGATACAGTGACAAAGGACAGGGCCAGGGATTTAGCTCAGTGTTGTCACTGCCTGGTTCATAAGCGCAAGGTCCCTAGTTCAATCCCCAGTATCAAAAAAACAAAACAAAACAAAGGACAAAGACTACAGAACCAGGAAATTATACCACAGCCACAGAGAAATTAGATACTCCCATTCACTAACAATTTTTTTAACTGTTTTACTTTATTTTACTCTTGTTTAAGAAAATTGGTAACCACCGTAATTCCTGCTTTAAAGCATAGCTGCAAGGATCTTTAAATGAGAGAAATCAAAGGAACTTTATGAAGACACACAAACTGTTACCTAGTTATAGTATTGTTAGAAACTTATGTATTTTTTTACCTTAATAACTCATCATCTTCCTTAAATCATATATTTTCAAACTGATGGAAATCATTCATAGTTACTACAATAGGTACTAAACATATAAAAACAGTATACCTGAAAAATAAGACTAAACTATTAGGGGGTCGGAGATTTAGCTCAGTGGTTCCACCACCTGCCTCCAAGGTGCAAGGTCTGGAGTTCGATCCCCGGTACCAAAAAAAAGACTAAACTATTAGGTACAAAAATTTTTCTGAACAAATTTCTAGAGCTTTTTATATTTTTAAGTTTTCCTGCCAAAGAGACAGCATGGTTGCTTGCTCTATTTTGACAGAAACAAATTTCTCTATAATATTTAAAAATCAATTCCCAAAGGTAATCAATCACTCCTTTGTTTGGCATTTACTGCCTTTCAGATATGGAAGTATTCAACCAGTTGATGTAAGAATTAAAAACAGCTCCATTTCAGAAAATAATTATTTTAGATAGACAGATGGATAGATGATGGATGGATGGAAGGCAGGCAGGCAGGCAGGCAGGCAGGCAGGCAGGCAGGCAATCTTATATGCCAGAGTGGCTCAGGTTGCTTTTGAAGGCACAAGCACCTTTTTTCCAGGAGACTACAAAAGGACACTTAGGAAGAAAAGGTATTTAAAAGCAGGTCTGAGACAGGTCCAAACATTTTGCCTTTCCATTTACCATTTGTTTACTCCTGGGAAATTTATTTAAGCCACTTGATCCCTCAGTTTCTTCATCTGAAAAATTGGAGATATTTGTACTTGTCTGCCAGGTTATTGGGTGAATCAAATAAAATAATATACATAATTTCTTATTAAGTAAGAAACTGGAAAAATAAGCATTCAACCATTGTTAGTTGCCTCTCCTTTGTACTTAAATCAAAATAACCACCAACCATAAACAGTTTTGTTTTGTTTTTATGGTAGTGGGGATCAAACCCAGGGCCTGGCACATGCTAGGCAAGCTCTCTACCACTGACCTACATACACCTCAAATCCTTTTTATTTATCTTTTGAGACAAGATCTCACCAGGGTGCCCAGATTGGCCCTGAACTTGTGATCCTCCTGCCTCAGTCTCCTGAGTAGCCAGGATTACAAGCTTGTATTGCCACACCCAGCTAAGCATAATAAAATATTTCTAAAGAATACAGTTTAAATGTTTTTATTTTGGACAATGTCAAAAACAAATCTGTCCTCGTGGATATTTACAAACATAACTTCCATTAGCCATTTCATACAACTCATTATTTAGCTTCAAATTCAAGAAAAAATAAATCAATGCAGTGGGTTTGCTACTGATAAACATGATTGTTTATTCATCCAGTTTTCCCCTCTACCTGTAGGGTGCCAAGTGCATAAACAATAAATATTACTACTGACAGAAGCAACTAGCCCACAGTACCTTAAAAAGACTCCTGAAGTAATACTATATCCTAGGAATAGTAACTATCAATCAGGAAGAAAAGGATGAGTTATAACTGTATGCCTAGTTTGAGGCCATCTATATACAGGTTATTGGCAAGTGAATTGAAGTCCAAAATAGTCTAAGACAAAATACAAAATCATCTCAGTATTTTAATGCAGTGTTTTTTACTTTTCATATGAGGAACAATTACACTGTTTGTAAATAATTAGAAAATGTGAGGAAATTTTCCATTCACATAAATGTAAAGCAGTGGAATAGTAGGTGCAGAGAAGGGCTCACCAGACAATTTGAAAGCAAGAGTACTGTACTCGGAAGCAGAAAGCACTGATGAAGCACACACATAGCAGACTGAGCTGCAGCATGGTGCGCTTGAGCCACCTAGTGGGTAAGAGAAAAAGGGGAGTTTTATTCTGTGAGAAGGAAGTTCTTATTGTACCAATTCTCCTCTGTGAAAACAATAAGAAGAAGGATATTCTTGGGAATAGTAAATTATAATCCATAAAAGACAATGGAAACTAAGAGAGTGTTGGGGATAAAGTGGTGACAAATTAATCTGCCCAAGTGGAATTCAGATTTTACAGACAACTAAAGATGAAAATGAAGACAAACACTTCTCCTTACGGTATTTTTCTTAAAACCATGTAACCATCGACACTAAGTTTATAAAAGACACTACAGAAAACAAAAATGATTTCCTAACAATTAAGGAGGTCTTGAAGAAGGGTCCCAGGCAAAGTAATGAGCAAGCAGGCAGTCGCAGTTCCAGAAAAGAGAAATGAGACTTGCTTCTACAGGACAAAATGAAGAAAAGGAGGCTACTTTTCTGCCTGTGACCCCACACTAGTGAGAGTGCCAAAGCAATCCCAGCTCATGGAAGACCTCTACTCCCTTGTGCAGCAGAAGTTAGATGTTGTAAGCAAATGTAGGAGACTTAAACTCTTGGACAAAAACCTCTAAAGAAAATGAAAACTCTTCAGAGTTCTCCAGTCAACCTCATTCCTTCTGAAAGTCAGAAACTAAAGTTTGAAAATGCCAGAAACCATCAATTACTTTAGTGGTATGATACCACGGAATTCAATTAAATTTGGGGGGCATACTTTTCTCATCTGTAAAACAGATCTTGGAATAAATTAGTGATAAGCTAACTTTTAACTCAAAATTTAATTGTTTTAGGGACACTGTCTCCAAAAAACTAGAGGTTAATAAAAAGAAAATGTAGTCCCTCCCACCACTGATATAAAAAAGAAAGCATGTTGCAGGCTCTGAAGAAGAAATAAAGATGATCTTGAGAGATGTTCTTGATGCCAAGGAACAGAAAAACTAGGTAGCAGAAACAAGCTACTCAAGTACTAAAGTTTATTTTAAGGCAAGGCAGAAAGGGATCAAAAAAGATACAAATGCAATGGCACAGAAACGTGTGAAGCGAAGAATTCAGCCTGAAAAAAGGATGACTTTTGCTTATGAATTTTTCTTTCTGAGATTCAATGTCTAGGAGGGGGAGGAAAAGAAAGGGATGGTAGAGGAACAGAGGCAAAAGCACCAACTGTCAAGTGCAAATACCCCATCATGCTGAGCCAACAGATTTTAGGAAGGACTCACTCCCAGAAATAGGGCTACAAAGGCAGTACGAGTTTATTTCTGCACCACAGACCATGAAGAACTATCTAAGAACTTTAGCAAGGTAAATGAACATAGCCAGGTCAATGGAAATAAAGATAGAACTGAGAAGCATTGTAAAGAATCAAGATTTGCTAACTAATTGGATAAAAAGACAATAACTAAAACTAGAGAAATCCCAGTGTATGCGCATCAGAAAGGATAGTAACACTATTAACACAGAAAAGCATTCAGTCACATGCATTCTCATTTACAGACAAATAAAAATGAAAGATGCAAGCAAAAGAGAGGTAAGACCTACATGTAAGCTTTTTTTTTTTTGGAAAGGAAGAAAGAAGGGAACAAGGAAAGAAGAGGAAAAACACCATAACAGCCATCAGAGTTAAGAAGAAAAACTTGGAGAAATAACATTACAAGAATGTAACCATTAGTGTACAATGGCAAAAAAAATATATTGGCTGGAAAACTGAAAGGGAAGTATGTGTGAAAGTAGAAATATTTGTAACACCTTTTTTTTTTTTTTGGTACCAAGGATGCAACTTGGGTCCTTGCACTTGGGCAGCAGGTGGTGAAACCACTGAGCTAAATCCCTGGCCCTACATTTTCTTTTAAAGTATGAGCATTATACTGTATATAAATGGAAAGCATTTAACTGAGCCTAGGAAAGGCAGGCTGAAAGAATTCATATTTGATGGCTTCTGTTTTCACACTGGAAAAGGACATAAGGTCCTAAAGAGCAGTAAAGAGACTGGGAAAGTAAAGAAAGTTAAAGAACCTGGGAACATAAGAAAAATGAAAACACTGTAAAATAAGTAGTGATCATAAGTTAACTAAGGCAAGTCAATCGAAGAAAGCAAGAATGATAAGCAACAATGGAAAAGTAGATGAAAACAGTGATTTCAAGATGCTGATTTTGAGATCCTAACAATGTGATCAGATGGTGTCCAACAGTTATGCAAATACTGAAATGGAGCTCTAAAAAAGGACAAGTTCCTTGATAAAACTCACCTGTAAAAGCAGCTGTCTTTATACCATTTCCATAACTCTGGTCAATTTAGGCTTTTCCATTTGATCCCATTTGGGTTCCCCTCCCCCCACCCCCAACCAATCATTTTATCAAGATTATAGAGTTGCAAACTCATCTGGTGGAGAAAATTTCAAGACAGCCCAATATTCAGTCTGTGGCATGGGTACTTCTGATTTCAACCAGATTTACAATGAGATTCAGGAGCAAAAAGAAAAGAAAAAAAAAATTTGAAAAAGATGCAGTTTTGCCAGAAAAGAAAAGCCAGCAAAATTGAAGCAAAGGAGAGGATGGCTGCTAAAAAAAAAAGAGAAAAGATTAGCATTAAAAAGAAGCCAAGCACTTTGCATCAGGACAATATGAAAAATGCCTTGAGCACATCTCAGGAATCAGCAAGACCCATCACTGGCTCAGTGGTGTAAAAGGGTTGAAGTAAACTTCTTTCAAAGACTTTGCTTAGAGAAGAGACCTGTTCCTGAAGGGCAACGTAAGGGATGTTTCCAGGGAATTTGGTTCACAGGGTTCTGTCATCCATGCACTCTGAGGCCTCTAAAGGCAAGATTCAAGCGACATGGCTACTGCTGGAGCTAGTGTCATTCACATGATACTGGTTTTACAGACATGAAGAATGGCAAAAGTTGAGGGTCAGGAAGGCTTCCACCTAAATTTCAGGAGGCCTGGAAGGAAGGCTAGGCAGTGTGACCCTGAGAGAGCAGAACGTGAAAATGAAGGCAAAATTACAGGGGAGACTCCAGGAAGGTGAAGAAGCCAGGAATGTGGAAGGTCTGAGGAAAGTCGTTGGCAATGAGTACAGCTAACCCAAGACACAGGCCATGAGGGTTCCAACAGGTAATGCCATGTGAGCAATGCTGCCCAGGCCCTTTGAACTCACATCTCACCACAATTTGCCCCAGGTAATGGACATGGAGCTATGAAATTTGGTGTTTGCCCTGCTAAACTGTGGTCTGATTCCTTTCTATCCTCCCATTTTTCTCTTTTGGAATGGAGGTATTTACCTCATACAAATGTATGTCAGCAGTGTCTCTTTTTGAATTTTACAGGGGCTAACAGCCAAGAGTTTGCCTTGAGTCTCAGAGGAGACTTTCTTTTCAGCAGTGCTGAAATTATTAAAATTCTGGAGACTCTTAGAAAAGGATTAAATGGATTTTACATGAGAAGATGAACATAGATCTTTTAGGGGCCAGAGGTAGAATGTTATGGTTTAGATCTACATTGTCCAACTCGCATGAGGCTCTTAGGTGACTGGATCATGGGGTGGATTGAATACACAGCTGAATGTGCTGTTAAGAGGTGGGCTTGGTTGTAAGAGACAGGTCACCAAGGATATGACCTAAAAGGGTATGCCTTCTTAGTCACCTCCTTCCTTCTTTCCCTGCTTCCTGCCTATCTTGACACGAGCAGCTTTCCTCTGCTCAGGCTCTTTCACCATACCATTTCTGCATTTGAGCCTGCCAACTATGCTCTGAAATATAAGTTGTGGTGTCAGATATTTTGTCCTAGCAATGAGAAAGTGTCTAAGGCATATTCTATTTTTAAAAATCTAAGAAACAGGGCTGGTAATTTAGCTCAGTGGTTCTGGCACCTGCCTTGAAAGCACAAGGTCCTGAGTTCGCACCCCAGTACCAAAAAACAAAACAACAACAACAAAAACTGGTGAATTCCATCATGGCTCATGCTCTAAAGTTTCAAGCACTTCTTGTTGAGCTTCAGGTACAGTATAATGCTTTACTTATGTATAATAATGTCTGGTGGCAGAGCAGAGGATGAGTCCTGGAGAGATTTGTACCCTGCTTGGATGAGATTACGCTGTTTATGAATGAAAAAGGGCAGGAATGTCCACAGCTTACTGATATGACCTGGCTTAACTACCTCATGTTCATTTTTTACATATTTTACACTAACTTTCCATGTACTGAATGAAAAATTAAAAGGTGTAGGGAAAACAGCAGAAAGGATGTTTTGTGATATCAAAACATTTGAGAGTAAATTGCAGGTTTTTGAAAGACAACTTTAAAGTGGGCAGCTGAAATATCTTCCAAATCTAAAAATGCATTTAGAAAATTCTACATCTGTAGACAATCCTACAAGTCATTAGGAAATCTACAAGGAATTTTCTAGCATTGTAGCGGTTGCAAAGACGAATTTTAATAACAGATTTTTATAGTTCCATAAGATGGAGCAAACCCTGTCTTTTCTTACTTTTTCAGATAAAGCCAAATTTGAAGAACTTGATCTTTCCTACTAACACTGGTTAGATTTTGGAAATGTGAAAATGGAACTATTAGAATTTCAAGAAAGCTCTATCTGGAAAAATAAATTCTATGACCTGCAGGTAACACCCGAGAAGACAGAAAAGATGAAGCGTGAAGGGATGACAAAGGATAGCACAGTTGGCAGTTGCGAAAATGAAATCCTTAAAGTGTGGAATTCTCTGCCAAATAATTTTAAGTCAATGAAAATACTTGGGATTGCTTTTCTTACTTTGTTTGGATCATCTTATTCTTCTGAGCAGCTGTTTTCAGCTTTAAATTATATCAAATCTGATATAAGAAACAGACTAACAGATGACCTGAGTGCTGCATGTGTTGCTCTGAAGCTAATGAAGTATGAGCCAAGGTTTGACAAACTACCAGTGTGCATATAACAGAAAAGATCACATTAATTGTGCAAAAGCACACCAAATACAAACGTTTACCTTTCAATCAAAAGCTGTTTGTACACTGAAAGCTCTATTACTGCGTTTTTCTTTTAAGACAAAAGATGTTAATGTATAAGTTTGTTTTTAACTAAAACTTCAGTATTAAGGTTTAACTGCAGTGCTGGCACTTTGCAATAAGTAAGTAGGTTTTGGGTTGCAATTTGGCCACTCAGTCTCATGATTACTACCATAAGGACAAACACCAATTAAATTATCTGGGAGAATATTTCTGGAGGGAAGAACCACCTAGATGATGCTAATTTTAAAATGCAAATAACAGGAGGGTCACATTGTTCAAAATCTTCATTGACCATCTCACCCTCATGTTCACTCCAAAATAGACTAATGGTTTTGAAATGTCCCCAACCAGCAAAACAACAGCACTTGGGAACTTGTTAGAAATGCATATCTTAAGGTCTTACCCCATAAGTACTGAACCTTAAATTGAGGATGCTGCCCAGCTGTCTTTAACAAGCCCTCCAGGTGATTTTTAAGCAAATTAAAAACTGAGATGTATTGGGAGAAATGAAATTTTCCTGCAATCTTGAAGAATGGAGGTGTTGGTGGTGGTCAGTTTGTCTTTTTGATGCTCTTATCAGACTCATCAACTTACACAGAGCCTATTATTTTCTTCCAGGTCTTCAATGCTTCCTGAGGCTGAAGAGAGAAATCCAAGTATTATAGGTTCTACCAAACGACCTCTGGATAAAAATCAGTGAAAGTCACAAACTTAACTTTCCAGAGATCCTGCACCTTTGGTTTCCTTCTCTGAGAATTTTTTGCAGGGTGTGGTGGCGCACACTTGTAATCCCAGAACAGGGGAGGCTGAGGGAGGAAGATCTCCATGAGCTCCAGGCCAGCCTGAGCTACATAGTGAATTCAAGCCCAGCCTGAATTAGAGTGAGACCCTGTCTCAAAAAACCAAAAAAGAAAATAACATAAAAAATAATTTTTTCTACTTGCTACTTAATTTTTTTTTGAGTTTACTGGTACAATTTAGGTGTACATTATGATCACATTGATCTTGCAGAATTCGCACCTGTACATGATATATTCTTGGTGCTTTTTTTTGCCATTCCCCTTCCTTCCCTTCCACCCTTCCCTATTTACAAAAACTTTATTTTTATTATTTCTTCTCTCATTTTTTTCTTTCCCTTCTTTCCTTTCCCCCACCCCACCCAGTTTCCCTTCCTCTTTGAACATTTTCTTCCTATTTCACAGTATCTATTATTATTAGTCATCACTTACACCTTGTTTCTTATGTTCACCTTCATGTTCTCATGGTATTTACACATGTGTGTCCTATTTATTTCATTTAAGAGTATGATCTCAAGGTGTATCCATGTAGCTATAAATGATTCTAGTTTATCTTTTCTTCATGGCTTTACTCTATTTTATACATATTAAAAAAAACTAGATCTTCTTTATTCAAGCACCAGTTGATGGGTATTGGGGGGGGGGAAGGGAGCCAACACCAGGAAAACATCATGACAAGGATAAGGCAATACATATCAGTTATAACCATCAATGTCAATGGTCTCAATTCACCAATCAAAAGAAACAGACTGGCAGAATGGATCAAGAAGCAAGATCCAACAATATGCTACATACAACAAACACAATTCAAAGAGAAATCCACAGACTAGAGCTCAAAGGATGGAAAACAATGTTTCATGCAACAGGAACCCGGAAAAAAGTAGGGGTAGCTATTCTATTTGCAGACAAAGTGGATTTCAAGCCAAGACTAATTAACAGGAGGACAAAAAAGGTCGCTACATCCTAGTAAAAGGAACAATCCAAGAGAAAGATATGACAGTCATAAATATATATGCAACAAATACCAGTGCACCCAACTATATAAAACAAATATTAATGGACATAAAAAAGCAAATAAGCACTAATAAAATTGTAGTGGGGGACCTCAATACCCCACTGTCACAAATAGATCAACTAGACAAAAAAATCAACAATGAAATACTAGAACTGAACCAAACTCTTGAACAAAGGGACTTAATAGATATCTACAGTGGTTCACCCCACAACATCAGAATACACATTCTTCTCAGCTGCACACAGGACATTCTCCAAAATACACCAAAATGCTAGCTTATAGAACATGCTTAAGTAAATGCAAAGGAACTGAAGTTATCTTATGCATATTATCAGACCATAGCACAATGAAATCAGAGACCAATAGCAAAAGAAACCGCAAGAACTTCACAAACACAGAAATTAACACCCTCCTGAACAACCAATGGGTCACAGATAAAATTAAAGAAGAAATCAGATAGTTTCTACAATTAAATAATAATGTCAATACAACATACGGAATTTATGGGACACAATGAAAGCAGTCCTACAAGGGAAAATAGTAGCAGTGAACACCCATATTAAGAAAACAGTGAGTTCAAAAAACCTAATGTCAAGTCTCAAGCTTCTAGAAAAAGAAGAGCAAGACAAACCCAAAGCTCATACAAAGGAGGAAATCAAAAAGATCAAAGAAGAAATTAATGGAATGGAGACTAGGAGAATGATACAAAAAAAAAAAAAAAACAAATCAAAGAGTTGGTTCTTTGAAAAATTAAATAAAACTGACAAACCCTTAGCCAATCATATCAAAAAAGGAAAGAAAAGGTTGAAATCCATGCAATTAGAAACGAAAAAGGTGAAATTATTTGCTACTTTAGGGAGCTTAAAAAAATTTTTTTTTAAAGTTTTACTAAGTAAAATAGAAGCAGTTTCCCCAATAGTTAAATATCTGGGACATCTGTGGTGCATTCATACCATGGACTTCTACTCAGCAATAAAAAGGCATGTGATACATGTGGCAGTCTGGATAGACCTTAAAGACATTGTGCTGGGTGGTAATAAAAAAAAAAAAAGCTAGTATCAAAATGCCATGTACTGTTTAATTCCATTTATATTTATACAACATTCTTGAAGTGACAAAAATTACAAAAATGGAAAACAGCTAAGATTAATTCTTGCCACTAAGGATGGGATTGTGAGAGCCGAGAGGGGGAAATAGATGTTTTATGGTTGAATTGAAGGGTTTACATTTAGATCTGTGATCCAATTTCGAGAATTTTTTGTATAAAATACGAGATTTAGATTAAGGTTCATTTTGCATTCTAAGAATATCCATGTCAGCACTATTTGTTGAAAAGGCCATCTTTGATCCCAGTTGATGTGATGTGATCCCAGGGTGAGAAATAGGACTCCAGTTTTAATTTTCTGCAAGTGGATATCAATTTCTCCCAGCACCATTTTTTTAAATAGGCTATCTTTTCTCCAGCATGTGTTTTTGGCCCCTTTGTCAAATATCAGATGACTGTAGGTAGGTACACAGGGTTCTTTCTGTGTCTTCTGTTCCATGACATTGGTCTACAGGTCTGCTTTAGTGCCAGGACAATGTTGTTTGTTACTATAGTTTTGTATTATAACCTGAAAATTCCTTATTGTGATGCTGCTG